>VZSF01000125.1:41524-63858 GCA_013398295.1 Chionis minor
AGGGCGCCTCGCCGCCCTCCCGGCCCCTCGAACTGGGCTCCCGGGGCGCGGGTCACACCCGCCCGTGGCGGCCTGTCCCCGCCCGCCCCTCCCCGCCCCTCGGGGTGGGGGCTGAGCGTCAGCTCGCTCCTTTCCGCCCGGGCGGGAGGTAGGGCAGCCTCAACCCCAAATCCCGGGGCGCGGGAGGTTACCCTGAGTTGGGGGGAACTGCGGCTGAAGGCTCTCGGCTGCTTTACAGAACGAGAATAATGATTTTTTGGCGGCTTCGCGTCCCAGATTGACAGCCTTTTGCTCCAGCTGGAAGGTAGCCGGGGGTCTGCTGCTTTCACTCCTCGCTCGGGGAACGTGCATCAGGCCTCACGCAGCCTGAAATAAACCAGGAAAAAAAAAAAAAAAAGTAGTACAAGGCAATTATTTCTCCAAGAGCTGTATCTGCACTTAGCTCACTGCCTTGTGACCATGAAACACCGTTCACTATTACCATGTGCTATGCAAGGGGAGAGAGTACCCCCCGTGCATGGCTAAGGGGGGTTTGTTCCCGAGGCAAGCCATGCTCCTGGCAGGACTGCAAGCGTTGGCAGCAAGTGCTGCTGGTCGCGTTTCTCGCCCAAACTGAGATGCAGACTGCACACCTGGGAACCGGGGCAGTCGCGTTTGGTGAAGCCCACGCAAAGGAAGAGAACTGCACAGCCTCCTGCAACTCGGGGGGGCGGGGCGGGGTGGGGGGTTTCGCCCCCAGCCTGCCATCCATTTCTGGGATTATCCCTCTGAAGTTGGTCACACCACCTACGAGTTTTATCTGCCATTGGAGGTAGTTACATTTGCTGATCTCTCAGGAATGATAAGGAGATTTTATTGTCGCACTTAAAAAGAGCTTTGAAGCCTTTGGGTGAGAGGGAGAGAAGTGCAAAGCTTTAACTTAAAGTACTTCCTTTCCAGTTACTAGTTCTTGAGAGACTGAATGCCACACAGGACACTGTTTACTATAAATGGGGCAGAATTTGATGCAGATGATGATTCATCTAAGCTTCAAAAGAAATTTTACAAAATTTTACAACCTATTGGAAGTCCTCTAGTCTTTGGGGTTTTGGTTTTGGGTTTTTTTGGGGTTTTTTGATTGAAGATCAAACATCACACTGTATTTGCTTTTTCCAGCCAAAGACTGCAGAACAAGGGTGTATCATCCTCTTTTGGTGGCTGGACGTCTCCAGGGCACACAGTTCTTCATACCAACTATTTGGTGCTATCTCATGGACCAGACTAACAGCAGAACAGATTATTTTATCTCCTCAATACAAGCCAGCACTTTACAAGTCCATCCTTCAGCATCAGATCCAGCTTCACTTTAAGATTTGTTAGTTCATTTATAAAATCACTTGTATTAAAACATCTGCTTTTGATCTGATAGATTTCCTGCTTAACTTGCGAAGTTTGTGCTTCATAAATGCTTTCTTACGCTTATCAATTCTGCATTTTCCCCGGCAAACACCCAGCGTGATTTATAACACCTCCAGTGACTTGCTCGTGAATCCTGTAGATGACGAAGTATTTCCCAAATAATGATGACAACGAGTTCCCAATAGTTTATGTATTTGAGAAACCCTTTAGCTTACTTCACAGGTAAGATGAAAATGCTAAGTTCAGCCAGTAAATTTATTTCTTGTAACAGCTGGTTCTGCATGAAAAGAAACACAGAAGAAATTCAAGACCCAGGGAGGCAGTTTAGTCCAGTAGCAGTGCCCTCCACTAAGAAATAGACCTAGAAACTTTATATAGAATAACTCCATCCAAGCTGGTGAATGTTTAACAGTTTCAAACACCAACCTACTTATTGCAACTATACAGTGACCCATTAAAGCATTCATAGGCCACTGGTCTCCCTTAAGCAAACAGCTCTTCCACTCTTCCTGGTGCTCGCAGGTACCAGACCGTCAGCTCTTCCTCCCAGGCGCCCCTGGGTGAAAACCCTGTGCTTCCTGTGGTGGGAGCTGTCATTTGGACACATTTGGAGTTCTGCTTGCACGGGGTTGGCTAAGAGAGGAAGGAGCCCCGCTTTGTAAAACATGGTATTTGTAGTGTAGTGTTTGCTAGAGCAACGGCTGCTGAGTAGTTGACCATTTCAAACGAGCATCTCCGAGCAGCTGGGTCTGGCACTGGGCTATGGGCCCAGAAATGCAAATTATTCACTATGAAAATATCGTTATCAGCTTCTTGGGAATAGCTGCATTAAATAAAACAGGTGTGAACATCACTCCCAGCCCCAGTGTTATCGTACCAGCACAGAGCTCTTGTAGCTGGGGGAGAGTGGACTGCATGGAAGGAAAGGCTACGGGCATCTCTAGGAGGGTGACCGGATTAATGGAAGAATTAAATTCCCCAAGGTTCGGCAACTGAATTGCATTTGTGAGCCGTAACAGGATTTACCCTTTTCCAGAACATGACAGTTCTGTTCCTCTTTTTACTGTCTTCATTTTGCATTCATGAGAGTTGTACTGGCTGGAACAGTCCAGGACCAGAAGGAAGAAAGTGTTCAAGTTCTTTTACCTTAAATTACAGACTTTCTCTTTGTCTGTCTGCCTTTCCTTAAAGGACAGATACAAGCTGTTTGGTTAGGAGCTGATCTTACACTGTAAAACCATCCATGTAGTGGACTCCCAACTCTGCCAGCAACATGAAGGAAAACAAATTTGATTTGTGCTTGTGTCCACATTGCTCTGGCTGAGAGTATATGTAAATATTTTTGTTTTCTCTTTATAGTTCTCTCGATTCCAGTCATTTTATAGAATTTTTTTTTTTTTTGGAAGCCTGGTGGAAAACATCTTTGTCCCAGGAACTACAGTCAGTGTTGCCCATTTTGGTGACCACCCAACCTCTTCTACTACCACGCTGCTTTTTTGTGGCTGTTTATTGGTTTTCCTGAAGTTTAGGAGTCCAGGGTGACCCTGCTGTATGTGTGACAGACAGCAGATCTTCTCAGTAACGCAGATGTTTAGGACGCATTAAACTCAAGAATCATACTCCAACCTGTTGTGCATGCGCAGTAAATTGGGTTTCAACCTTCAGGGACTGGCAGATCTAGGACAACTGAATGTATAATGGCAGCACAGGATTCATTGAGAGAAAATTCTCTTAAGTCATTTAAATCTGTCTTTTTTCATTAGTATTTGTTTATTCAAATGTTGTATGTCTGTGGAGAAAAATAAGCCAACCCAAGATTTTATGTTTTTACTTTTCAGTTAAGCAAGAGAGCACTTTGAGTCCACTTCCGCAAGACCTCCACCACGGTCTCCTCTGGATTGAATAGTTTCGGTTTTTCTAAGAACTAATGAAAGCTCCAAAACCAGAGAAGTAGAAAAAAAAAAAAAAAAAAGAAAAAAGTAATTTTCTGAGTAGAAACCTGTGTGCAATTTCCAAGTAGAAATCTGTCTGCAATTTGGGTCGATGCCTGAAAATAACCACAGTTCCATTCTCTTTTTGCTTCAGGAGGTCTCCTTTAAATCATAGTCTAATCTTGCCTTACACCCAAAAGCAAACAGTGCTGTGTGCTTCACGTCCTGTTGGGCGACTCTAAAGACCGCAGTACAGTTGCAACTTTGCAAACAAGCTGCAGTCCCTTCAGGGACCTCTCTTACAGCGGGGTGGGTAAGAGTTGTCTCTGCTGTGAAGCCAACACTGTTCATTGTGCTGCTGCCTTGCATTTACGTAGGAATTCAGGGTCACATCCACGCTGACTTCTTTAAATTATTACACAAGGTGCAGAAAACAGTTAATCGGATGTAGGGTCTGGCCATACCGTTTTGCCTTGTCAGCAAACACTGCTGAAAACAGGTTTATTTACAGAGTGCTAGAGCGACTTCTGAGGAAACATACACGTGCTAAAGTCCATCCTCGCTAAATATTCCCATTTTGACAGACAGTAAACATCCCATAGCATGGACGCAGCTATATCAGCTACAGGTGATCATAAAAGACCAGTTCAGTCTAATAAAATAAGTGATACTGGTTTAATATATCTTATGCTGATATGATTGCATCTGCTGCAGCGTAACTCTGTAAACAATCACGCCTTTTACAGGCACATGAGCTGAGAGAGGTAGAACAGCACTGTTATCAAGAAGTCTTTGCTAAACAAGATATGGCCAGGAATTTGAGCACTTCCTGAATTTAACCAACTTGTCTAATAAAGTCATTTTACAGAAGAGAGAACACGGAAATCGATGCAATTAACAATTGCATTTTTGGCTATCTGCCCAGGAAAAACTGTGAATCAACAGCCAGATTCATGATTTCCACCCATGTAAATTCAGAGTACCTCTGGATGCTCTTTCAAAACACCTCCAGAAGCGACTTGTGCCTCTAGGCTAGGGTCTGACCCCAACCAGCCCGTGCCCCCAAACAGCCCTTCAGAGCCAGCATGACCCTGACCTTGAGCTCTCCTGGTATTCCAGGCACATCTTCCTTTGCACTGTACTATATACCACCAGTTTTTTCCCTCCTGCTGCCTTTCCGTTTGGCTTTATTTTCAAATAAATTATATCTGCCTTTGGGCCTCCAAGCTGCCCAATGGCACAGGAAATGATAGGCAGAGAGGGGATTTCTTTGCAGAACTGTTTGCTGACCGTCCTGCCTGTCCCTTGGGAAGAGCAAGGCTATGCGTGCGATACGTGGCACTATTCATGTCACTCCTTCCGTTCAGCAAACAGAAGGATAACATACTTTTCAAAGGCATGCATTAAACCTGTCCCTCTTCTAATTATCAGATGCGCTCTTTTTAATGGAGAGTGTGCAGCTGGTTCCCATTTGCTCAGCTGTGTCTCACTTTTTTATATTGTTGTTTGGGGTTTTTTTTCCCCCGTTTTGGTTTAAATTGAGAATGAGGTTTCATGAAATGGCTGCTGTCAGAAGGAGCTGCCCTGGTCTGCTCCTAGCCACGCACCACAGACTCCCATCAGCATCCTTGTTGCCAGCTCTTGTGCTCATCAGATCTCCCGGCAATCCCCCTCACCTTATTAAGCAGGCAGAAAACTATTTAATTCCTAGGTGCTGGGTTAGTTCTCTGCTGGCTTAGAGAGCAGGCCTGGTTCACCGATGGGTCAGGAAAGCACTGGCGGCAGCAGGAACATGCTGCTTGGAGCAGGGAAGGGAGAATGGGAGCAGGTTGTCCTTTCGAGGGCAGCCTGAAGTCAGAGCCACGAGCCGATGCCAAATAATAGTGGTGGCATACCACTGCTGCTCCCAGCTGCGTGCTCCTGCCCTTTCCCCTGTGCTGAATCTAGGGATGGAGTGCCTTCAGGGCGAGTTGATTCAGCTGGCTGATCTGGCTGAAAACTACTCATTTTTATGGCACGGTTAGTTTGCCGCTGTTATCAGCCAGATGAACAGATTCGCCCTGTGGCCACACAGCCACTAGATGCAATATAAGGAAAACAACATGAACGGGAAACATGGACAGCAACTAGCTTGTAGATCAGCTCAGCTGCAATACCAAACTGCACCCCAAGAAGCAGCCACACCAATCCAGCCGCCCTGCTGTTACTGGAATAGTTGGATCACTAGATAGCTTGCTTCCCTACCTATGCTCTTCTGCTCTAATGAACCTATTTTCAGTGCAGGAAGTGTATTTTTATCTCCCTTATTCTGTGCAAGTAGAATTGTACTCCAGCAGGCAATTTCAACTCTTCTGATTTGTGGATTGCTAGGGGAGAGGCAGATCATGCACAGCGGGACTAAATCTATCGACTGCCATTCCTTCGTGGCTTTTGTGGACCTTGGAAGTTGTTCACAGTGGCAACAACTGTAGACTGAAATCTGCTGCACAGCAGAACTGCTGAGAATCACATAAGCCCCATCAGACTGGTGATAGTGTTTTGATATAATTTTTTTTTTCTTTCTTTCTTTCTTGCTCATCAGTGATAATAAAATCAGAGCAGATTATGGTGCATGAGGCTGGTGAACAAAGATGGAAACTTTGAGCTCCTCCTCACTCTGGTTTCCTAAAGGACAGCACAGGACAAGTTACTGAGACAGCAATTTCCATTCTCTGTATCTGTGAGTAGGCTGTCCTTAAAGGAGACAAGCGGTAACATCCTTTCTTACAAACGTAATGTAAGATCCTTTGTTGCAAGTCAGAGTCACAAATCCAAGTTTGTGTATGGGCTGCACTGGTAATGGTGCCTTTTCTTGGCTTGCAGATGTTCCTCTTGGAGACACCGTGGCTCCTCCCCCCATCACTGCAGAAGACTGTGTTTTGGTACGATGGGGTTTCAGTGGCAATGCTGGCGCATAGTGAAACACAGCCTCCTCCTTTTTACCCCACCCTCTCTCTCTTTTTTTTTAAACTAGCTGTATTCCTGCAGCTGGTTCACAGCCCAGCCCCATAAAGAGTTGAGTCAGTACAATTGTCAGGGTGAAGGGCTGCAAGGAGAGGAGTGTGAATGAGTGAGATGGCAAAGGGAGCTGCAGGCAGGATGTCGCTAAGCTGCCGAGCCCTCATTTTTCAGCAAACCAGAGTGCAGGACTGGCACATTTCACACGTAGTACATCCATAATCTGACCCACACCCTTTGGTTTAAAATGTCTAGTTTATTCACACACCGCTGGTCTGTATCTTGCTGATGCTTGAAAGGCATTGCTGCTGGACAAGTCATATGTTTTTTTTCTTGAACACAGGGAGACGTGAATCCTCTTCCTTTCACATGCTTTGCTGCAAGATAATAAAATCTTTGAATGAGGAAGGCAATGATGTATTAACACATAATTTAAAGTAATCGTGGAGTCATCCACTGGGGACCTCATCATGTACCTCATGTAAAACAGGGTCCAGGATGGCTGGCATGCGAGAGTTTCCTCAGGGAAAAACAGGGCACAAAGTAGAAAAGAAGTTCTCAAAGGAAAAGCTTAACCGAGGTGATTACATCTCACCAGCCAGATCTCTGAACTCTATTCCCAGGAGAGAAATATCTGAATGCCTGATTCAGTGGTGATGTGCTCCTACACATGGGTCCTAAAATAGCAGAGGTTAACAACACTCAAAATGTCAGCAGCAGGCCCCCGAGATAAAATGCTATCATGATGAAAGGAGCAATTCTCTTGCTTCCTTCCGTCTGCAGAATCTGTATAAGCTGGCCTCCACTTAAGGAGCCTTACCAGTGCAATTATGTGAGTTAAGAGCTGGGTCTTTGCTGACATAGTTATGCTGATAAAAGCACTCGTTTAGATGTAGCTATACAGACATCAGCAGGAAGACTGCATCTTTAACCTCAGTGAGATACAGCAAAAAAAAGTATCTCTAGTATAGAGAAGCCCTCAGGCTCAAACAGACGCGAATGCAGTGTCTCTTTTTGTGTGTTGCTTTTATTACAGGCCTCCATAGAGTGCCCGTCATTGTAATCGCTGAGTAGCCTTTATAGAACAGCAAAACACCACTATTTTCCATCTAGAGAATAGGATATTCACAACAGCAACTGACATTTCTTTCCAGATCAAAACCTAGGGAAGGAAATTCCTTGCCAGATGGAGTCCCAAACATCACTAGTAGTGAGCCCAGCACCTCCCAGTAACCTGTTAGCCATGACAGACAGCTGGTTCTTGCTAATCCTCTCTGTTCAAAAAGAGGGCAGTAGCAATCTTTGCTGGTTGAACCTAATTGCTGTGGTGCAAAACATCACGTTTACGTCAGTGGGTATTCATTCTGACCCCCTCACAATGTTTTGTGTGCAAAACATTAATTATCTCACTGTTGATCACTTTAACAGAATAATCCAGTCCCCAGGCTTTAGTGATCTTGTCAGGAAAGGGGTGGTCCCGATTAAGACTCCCAGATCCCACAAAAATAAGTAGGAGTATGCAATACGACTGCTTTGATGAAAATAACGCTTATTTAGAGGCAAGTAATTTAATGCACTACAAAATATCTAATAATTTTGATCTTTTTAAGAGTCATGTAGGAGTCAGGAGAAAAATTCTTCAGGAGGACTGCAAGGCCCTGAAGATCCAAAGAAAATGTCTCTAACCACAAGTGAAAGAAACAAGATGTCAGCTTTAGCAACACGTTCATTGCAAAAGGATCCAAGTTTTCAATTAACTCTTTTTTTTTGAAAGAACTTGTTTTCCTCAACTTGTAAAATATATTAGAGGGAAAACATCTGTTTTGAAAGAAAAGTTCCTTCCCCGCCCCCCCAGTGACACATTGCAAGATCTTGCCTTCTAATGCCTTGCAGGAGTTAGTTTGATGATTCCTCCTGACACCCTAAAGCTCCAAGACTCTACAAAGAGGTAGTGAAGGGATTAAATAAATTACTCGGTCACTGTGGAAAATCATAGCCAGGGAGTTAGAACACCAGGAGCCTGAGGTTTCTATGGCTATTGTGCGAGACAGACAGCTTCATCTTGTCACCCGTGTAGGATTGCAGTACTATTTTCTTTTCTTCTTTGAACAAACTGGCTCATGGCCAGTGATTTACTGGTCTCACTTCTAGAAATGTGGAAGCCACTTAGTTGTTGCAAAGCCTCAGACAAAGGTAGACAAAAGCTTTGCAAAAAGTCTCAGCCGTCCCTACTTAGAATGGAGGCTGCTCAATATCTAAAGAACCGAGTTCTTAGTTATCAAGGGATATAGTAAAGTCTTAAATAATCTGCAGACTATTAGAGGACAAATAAAGGCTCTGGCTGGGAAGTTATTGATTGTTCAAGGATTTCCAGTATCCTGTTTCCTAGGTGCCATTAGAAACCCACAACTTTAAATTCCGCAGCAACTCAGCTCCCCCTGTGATACCATTATCTATACATGGCTGGACACAAAAAATGTGCCAGCTCCTACCTGAAAGCGTATTGCTACAGGCTGTAGCATGTAAATTCATCTCTGTCTGTTGACACAAGTCACCCTTCTTCAGCGTCACTTCATTTAAACAAGCATACAGTGTGTGTTTGCACGTGTATTTGTACGTAGAAGAGACAAGCTGCCCCAGTCAGCTCCTCGCGCTGCTAACTCTGCTTGCACCCGCAGCACGGTGAACAGCTGAGCGCCCTGGCAAAGTGGGGGAGCCCGAGGGGTTTCCAGAGAGCCGGCAGGGAAGGACGGGGCTGCACCCGCAGCACTGTGCCTGGACACCGAGGCTGCTCCCTGGCTCCCTCCCAAGCTTCCCGTGTGACTGGAGGCCGCTTGCTTTCCTCCGATTTCTTCACGGATGAAACAGCCCTGCTTGGGAGCTGGGTGCAGCCAGCACTCGGAGACATGGACGAGCCCATCCTGCAGCGTGTGCATTTCCATCCCAGCGGCTGATGCCAAATCGTTGCTCACATTGCCTAACTGTCCTGTCACCTTTGGTAACAGCCGCCTCTGGCAGCCGACCACTTCCTCGCAGACTGGTGAGCTCACCGCCGCTTCAAACCTGTGTCAGAGATGTTGTTGTTGGCACTGTCTCATTTGGTGTCAGAAAACTGAACTGGATGGCCCATGGGTAGCGTCAGCGCACTAGACAGCAGGCCCAGTGCCTGAAGGGGAGGGGAAGGGAAAGGGAAAAGGGGAAAGCAGAAGCCGGGCAGCCAGGCTCCCCTTCTTGCTCTGCCCCTCACTGGCTTTCACAGCTGCGAGCCGGTCGCTCAATCTTCCCCTGTTTTAGCAAAACAGACACAACCCTGGAAAATGTAACAAGGTCCTCAACAGAAGGAAGCCCACAGAGTGAAACACAGGGATTACTCGTAAATGTTCCTTGTTCAGATTTTAGGGAAGAACTGGCTTTACTACAGCATCCACAGTTTCCGTGCTGTCCTTAGCGACTCAGCCGAAACCCCATCTCCAGTACTGCAGTGGTGCATAGTCCTAGCACAATTCCACAGTCATTCACATCTCTCTGTTCACTCTAGATTAAATGATCACGTTTTCCTGAACAGTCCTGCTTTTAGGGGAACTCTGAACCTCGTTAGTGTGTTTTCAAATGTATGTGGCCACATCCAGTTAAGGACAAAACCAGGTTTCATATGTTGGGTAATACATTGCTGGACTTGCCCCACGCAGTACAGACGAGCTCAGTTTATAACTGTGTGTGAACAGCATCCAGCAAAACTGCCCAAAGGAAAGGTTTGCCACTCTATCCTCACTATGGAGGGATCACTAATAGCACATAATCAAGTGCTAGGTAGAGAAGTCAGGCTACATTGCGAAGCCAGATAAAACTACCTTTCTGTTAACAAACCGTGTAAGATTACCCAGTTTGGCTAACCTTGAATTTCTCCCAGTTTCTGGGGAATTTATGTCCCAAATTCTTTGAACTATATGATAAGATGACTGCTATAATATTTTATTTTGGTTGTGTGCACGTGAAATAGGGCGGACTGGTAATACACCAGAGACCGTGTAGAGCAGCAGCTGTTACACTTTCAAAGAGCATTACCGAGCTTTTTATAGTTGGCTGCAGTTGACATCACAGCTAAATAGAATCTCGATCTAAAATATATTCCGCCCAGCCTATGCAACCTTAAAGCCATGCATTGCTGGGAGGAGAGAGGGTCACAGGAAGCAATGAAATGCCAGCGTGGTTCTCTTCCACGTGGGATATTTGGAAGACACTTTTGGTTCCGTTTCTTTCAAGGGTGCTGCTCAGGGGACTGTCCATGTGATAACATACAAAACAAACAAACTAGGATACAATAAAATAAGCTGAAACACTCTCAAATAAAAAATTAAGTGCAGTGGTTTCCCCAGTGCTGACTGCATGAGCTCTAGCCCCCCAGAATTCTAAATCCACCCTGTATTTGCATGTCTCTGAATATCTGTACTACTATATTGCTGGATATACTCCATGTGGATGGCCTGGGAGCCCTGAGGTACCTTTCACAGCTTAACACGCGCTGCACCTCCCCTCTGAGTCCGTGACTGAAGATTGTTTGGTTTTCAGCTACGGTTTCTTCTGAGATTCTAAAAGACCCCATGGCAAAATGTCAATGCCTTACTCTTTCCCTGACCTGCTCTGTTTGATCTTGCAGGGACCCACCATCCTGGCAAGAAGTCCATTTAAAAGGCTAAGCCAGGGATGTGTACCCTACCTTCACCAGGAGAGGCTGCGAAATGTGAGGAGACAGTGCATCACCACGGTCTGAGCGCCTTCCCCGGGCGTTGGTTGGATGGTGTGCCAAAAATGTCATGGGCAAAGTGTTACTGGTACGGCCCCTTTCACAGTCTGACACTGTTTACTGTCTCAGGGGTGTGATGGCACAATTTGACCTTACAACTGCATGGACACAAGCCTCCTCTATGCTGGAAAATGCATCATCCTCGTAGCCAAGTGCATCAGCACGTACCCAGTGCAGCAGCCAGGAATGATCAGCACTGCCTTCCCCTGTACAAAATGTAAAATGAATTTCTGCTTAAACATGTGACACCGGCAACTACAGAAGTCCTCTCCAGCTTCACCCCAAGGTTGTTGCTGCCCTCTTTATGCTGTGTTCCCACCTAGCACTAATCAAGGGGACAAGTGGAGAGCGTCACACTGTCTCCTCACCAAGGCACACGTCGCCGGTGTACTTCACACAGGGCAACTGAGAGCGGTGCCCTCCAACGTCCCCTCAACATTACCAGTGCTGCCCTCCACTCCTCTTCTGCCCTGTAATAAAAACACAGTTCTAACAGCAAAATCTCTGTTTTAACAAGTAGTACTGCTTATTTTCTTCAGGAAGGACATGGAAAATAACACTTCGCTATGTAACAAAAGCCACACTGGGAGTATTTTGCTAACGTAGCGCACCCATAAATAGGCCTGATGGAGGCATTTCCTCACCAAAAAAAGTGCCAGCCAAAGCAGGTAAATCCCTTGCTTATTTCTACTGAGCCTATCGGAGGGACCGCTGGCAAAAGTATTTTCTACTTAGCTTTCCCCTTCCTATTTACACCGTGCTTAACGGTCAACTCCCAAATGGCCCAAACTTCACCCAGAAAATAAAATTGCAAATATCTAAACTATGGCTATTTCACAAGTGCTCCAAAGAGAACTTTATGACTAATTTTTTTCATTATTTGTGATTTCTACATGCCTACATGGAGAAAACCAATAACCTGGACCTATGGAAATATAGAGGATTTCACAGGAGTTGCTCTCCTGTGAAGCAAATTTAATAAGTCTTTCCTGCTGTGTGATGTGGTCCATAGTTTCTGCATCTGCTGAAAACACCAGCAAGAGTTTGAGAACTGACCCTGGGAAATATGGGCAGAGAAAAGAGGTCAGGCAGACCTGCAATGACCTGGTCTTTGTACATACATATGCATTTTACATGGTCCCAAGTAAAATTCCGATCTGAAACCAGCTTTTCCACTTTGGTTAGCCAAAGGAATCTGGTGAAGCCGCATTGCTCCCAGATTAGACAAAGACCCAGAGAGCAGGAAGCAGGCACCAATCCTGCTCTGGAACAGGGATCTTCTAGGAACAACCCTGTGCGTCTCTGCCAGCATTTCATGCACCTTCCCTTCCACAACGGTGCCACAGGCAAGTTACAGTGGCATTTGACGGATCTGTTTGGACAGCCCAGACTTGGCTGTACGCTGTTAATGGCACCTTGCTGCTCCGGAAAGCTGAAATGCAAAGGCCTGTTTGAGATGAAGAAGGTCAGTGCTCACACACGTTCCAGACGTGCTCACGCACTTTGTTAGAAGGAAAGAGTGCTTGTGTAGGCACCTGTGTGGCTCTTTGCATCTCACAGCTAGAAATTATCCTGGTCCCTCAGGAGCCTGCTCCATGCACCTGGTGGCAAGATCACCATTTGTCTGACGAGATGCCAAATCAAGCTCTTCGGGCAGGGAGGATCAGTCGCCGATCTGTCAGAATTTTCCGTGTCAGCAGGCTCCCAGGTTCTTCTGGACTGCTCTGTATATGCCTGTTTGATAAGAAATACAACACACGGAGAAAGAACAGTTCAACCAGGAGAGATTCATCAAAGGAAACTCCTCATCTTCTCACTTCTGCCCTTTGAAGACCCCAACTTCTTCTATCCTGGCAAGATTTGAGAGAAACACAGCCTTTTTGAAATGCTAGAAAACCACAAATGCTGCTATGCTGGCACTGACCAACACACACATGATGTAAAACACCCCGGTGATGCTGTGATTGACGTGCTATCGTGTCCAGTTTTGCAATTTCCAGCCGCTGTCATAAAGACTTTGTCTGTAGTCATGCTTCAGGCATTGACAGTGAGCCTGAGAGTGGTGACAAACGAGGACAGCAGTGGTGGAACTGCAAATAGAAACCTACACTACAATGCTGCTGTACCCTTTTTTGATCACTCAGCCTTGCAGCAAACTCTCATCGCTCCTTTATACCTTCTCTTACCTCAAAGACCTTCAGAAAGCCTCCCAGATGTGAAGATACGACAGTAAAAGAGGAAAAACTCGGTCTCCTAAAGATATGGGGGATGACTAAGGTGGCAGTAGAGAGCTGCTGCGGTCGCTGCCGCCTGGAGTCACTCTCGATCTGGGACTGGAGTTGTCTCATTTGGAGTAATAAATGTATTTACTCTTTGGCGTGTGTCCAGCGGCACTTCCAGGGGGTGGGGAAGAAAAGCTGTCAAGGAGAAAAGTCTTAAATCCCCCGAGTAGTATGTGTAAGACAAGCAGTGGTCAAATGCAAAAGACGGGGGAAAGAATCAAGGGGACTAAAAGATAATGGAGAAAGAGATAAAAGTACCAATAAAAGGAAAGAGAGGAAGACCTTTAGACAACAAAGGAGAGGATTAGACTAAGGAGGTGACAAGGGTGCGCCCCTGACAAACAGGGCCAAAGTCAAATAGAAAAATAAACCCTGGCAGGAATAAAAGGAGAGGACCTGAGCTTGAATAATAGGGGGTGAGCAACAGCTGTCGTATAATGTGGGGATGAGAGGACAAGAGGCATTTGGAAGGTCTGGGGCAAGAGCTGCCTGAGCGGGGCAGCTGGGGGGGCAGCGGTCCCGGGTGGAGGCCAGGGGCATGCCCTAGAGAGCATGTTTGCAGAGAGGAGTGAGGCAACATGCGGGATGGTATCGGGCAGCTTATCTGGGGTGGCTGAGGCAGGACGACGGGGTACTTTTCTATGCAAATGCACGGAGCTTCTGTGTGAGTCAGACACCAGAAAATTGTGCCGTGGGCTTACGAAAATCAGGATAACCCACGGGAACAATGCCTACTGGGTTCGCTGCGTGGTTATTTTCTTTTTCTTTTCTTCACCATGATTTTAAATAGCAAAGAAATATGAGTCAATTCATGCATGGAAGAGAATTACTTCATCAAATGGCATAATAAGTGCTGCGCTCCCCAGCTACGATCACCAGAAACTTCTGATTTAATGATCAAGTGCAAATCCCCAACTCAGGTGGAGCTTCCCACCTTCCGTCTACATGTTAAAGCTGAAAATCTTCCACACTGTACAGAGGCCTGAATATCTTCAAAATGAAACAACTCAGAAAAAAATGCTAGAAAAAACCAAAATGGCTTTGTTCCAAATGGCATGATACATGAGAGACCAACAGTCCCTTGTCTCCAAAACTAATTAGAAAAGAAGATGGGAAACTTTTAGTATGAATGATAAGAGTGAAGCCAGAGCACCGGCCTTGGCACGTGCCTGAGCAGCAGCAGGGAAGCACAGGGGAAGCCAGCTGAAGAAATCTCCAGTCAATACCTCTCAGAGAGGGAAGACTTGTGGGGCTTAATAGCTCTAGAGCAGCCAGAGGCAGAGGAACATAGCAGATCCATGTTTGCACTGTAAGACTTATCCAACCTTACTGGGGAAGTTCTCTCTGTGTTGCCTTCTGGTTTTGAACCATTAGAGCAAAATTTGCTTCACATTTGGATCCTTTTCTTGATAATCATAAGACATAATCTTTAACCAAAAAAAAAAGAAAAAAGAAAATGTGAAATTCTCATAAAAATCTATTAATTTCAGCAGCTCGTGCATCAGAGATACTAAACATCGCAAGACAGAGAATCTTGTGACTGTCGTTTGCTAAGTCGGGGCAGAAGGAACACCTCACCACGTGCAGGGGATGATGATAAAGGTTTAGGAGTCCACCAAGAAAAGGTACAAACAATGCCTTAACACTGCTTGTGAAGGCCAAGGAGCCTGAAAAAGGAAGAGAAGGGACTGTTCAGAGCTTTTCCTTCTGTTATTCAGGGCTACTGGAAGAGGATGTGACCTCTCTGCTATGTATCACCCTGCCTCCCCGGGCCAGCCCTGCTGTGTGCACAGATTCCAGCTGCATCCTGGAGGGCTGCCTCTCCTAAGTTGGTGCTGTATGAAAATGAGGTAAACAAGGTCCTGTCTTTTTCCTTAGCTCTTCCATTCTTATCTTCTTCTTCTTTTTTTTTTTTTTGTTCACCTGCAGAATTGGGTTTTTTCCTTTCCTTGTACACTGAGTTAATTAAACATTACTAGGAGTTCAGATAACTGAGTAGTTTTATATATACAACTGCCTGCATCAACAGTTGCAATAAAATTCTTCATTAAAATTCTTCATTCAAAATATCCTTAAGAATGGGGTATGACATTGCTCAGAGCACATGAGTAAGCAAAGCAACAGGATGAGCTCTATTAACTAGAGGCTTTAGGTTTTCTCACAGTACCACAAGCTATAAAATCCGAGAGGGCATAAATTGCAACAAGGAATTATTTAAGCCTAGTGCTTGATGCCACAGCAATCTCTGTGGAACTGCCCAGTCTGCAGAAGCAACAGCGAGAGTCAGGCACGCGCATCTTGCCTTTCTCAGGGTATCTCAAAACTCAAAAGCAGGCTGAGGTTTAACAGTGTCTAAATTCAACTCTCAATATCCCCTGCCCTTTCAACCAGCCTCTCCTATCTCCAGGTAGCTGCCTCCCTGTTGCCCTTTCCTTTCCCTCTTCCCACCCCCACCATTTGCTCTTGTCTCCCTCCCACTCCCAAATCCTTGATCTTTCTCTCCCTCCGAAGGTAGGGAGCCAGCTGCCAGCCATCAGACGTACTCTGCTCTTGCCTCTTTGCTACGGCTGGGTCCCCTCTGAACCTGGGCATCTCGCCCCAAATCTGCTCCCGTTGGGATTTAGCAAATGCAGCCCCTTGATCTTTTCATATGCATTTGCTAGATTCTTACGCCTCCCCCACGGCTGCTTTCTTCAAGGCTTTCTGCATGTCTGAAGCTCTTATCAACTCCTCAGAACAGAATACACGAATGGCACCACCAGGTCTTGAAGTCACGTCTCACACCTCTCAGGAAATGGCTTACCCCACCAAGTCACATCCCCCTCCTAAGCACAGGGCTAAAGTCACAAGATACTATTAGTTCCTTGTTGCCAAAAACAGAGACACCAGTTTAATTTTCCGAGGAAAACAGATCATGCACGTAGAGATGTAATCACATCCTAGCCAAGCAAGACAGTCATCTTTCAGAGAGAACACAACTGCCTGTTACATCGCATTTGGAAGATCTGTGCACAGAGCTGTTGGGCAAGGCTGGCCCTTTACTTTGTGATCTGGAATAACTGGTGACACTGCGGCTGGGCTGGGCTGCGTGAGCAGTGCCCTGCATTGGGGACTGATGTCACCAGGCTCTGACATCATTCTGCTTCACCAGTGAGATGGGCTCCATCATATATTTCTTGCCTACAGGTACAAAATCCCTGAAAGGGGTTCAGCCCAGCCCCTAGTGTCACAGGTCACACTATTCAGGATACCGTGGCCGCACCGCCATGGGTCACACTGTCAGCCACGCAGCAGGGACAGCGTCGTTCTCCCTTCCACTCCCCAGCGCCCACGCGCCTGCTGCCAACCGGGACAGCCTGGAGCGTGGCCAAGTCACACTTCTGACCTTGTAGTAAGACTCTGGATCCACCTCACTGACTCACAGGTGGACGCGAGCCTGAGGGTCAGAGGCAAATAGAGCTATTGCAGTTTTACAGATGGGGAAGCCGAGGCGCAGAAGGCAGCACTTCGCCTGGGACCACACAAGAGGCCAGGGGCGGAGCTGTGACTGCAACAGCGGCATCCTCAGCCTGTGGCGCTTTTCAAACAAGTCGCTGTATGCACCACACACGTGCGATGGGAATGGCACAGCCCTGAGCGTGAGTGTGCCATTGTCCATCCTTCTGAGAGGCAGAAGGAGCCCCGGGATGACCAGGAAGGCAAAACCCCTCTTCTCTGTAGAGTGCTGGTCCCTGTCCCAGAGAGGCTGGGATGTGTTCTGGGGCTCCCCTAGGAGCAGAGGATGATGTACAGGCTGAGGCAGTGAGGATCTCCTCAGCACCCTGCCAGCGCTCTGGTGAGGAGGAGCTCTCAGGGACACCACTGAACATCCAAGATGGACAGGCAGCTCAGGTCTCTCAAGAATATGCTTCAAGGCATCTGCAAAATATGCCAAAGTGAGGACTACACACAGTCCACCTTCTCAAGCTCTTCCTTGTGGCCACGAGGGCTAAAAACACAAACACTACAAAATGACAACTTTAAATCAAAAACATGATGTCACTGTGAGATCTCAGAACCCTATCTAAAAGCCTGGATGTGCCTCAATATATAGATCTCGGTGTATATATGTTGGGAAGACCTGATAAACCTCTGAAAGCATTTGGAGGCTGTAAAGAGCTCTGTCACAGTGACTAGAAGCAATCGGTGGGAAATTAAGCATTCAGTTTAACATTTCCGCTTAGGCAAAATGAAAAAAAAAAACCTCAAACCCTAAGCCTAGCATGCATTAATGGTTTTTGCTGTCAGGGCCCTCCTAAAGAAGCTGGAAATTATATAGCATTTTCATGCCAGCAGCAGCTCTGGAGCAAATGTAGTTATATACATAATCATAAAAACGTGTCTGGTCTGCAATTAATTGTATTTGTCACATAGTTAGACAGGCATTGCTTCTTCAATATACCTGACTTAGCTTAAGTTTAAACACCAAAAATGCAGTTTTGTTTTTTCCTTAAACTTTCTCTAAGCTAATGCAAACAGGTTTGTGTGACCACTGTTGCTGTTTTGGTCAATCCCCAAATACAAATATTTGAACCTGCTGGCCAGTTTCAATTAGAACTGATGTAGAAATTGAGATCTCCAAGATACCAAGTCTTTGCAAGTTTAGCCAGGAAGAGAAAAGACTGCTAAATTTGCACTACTAAAAGCTTCAATCTCTGGTTTAGACACCAGAGAATTCATGTTAAAGACAGCTGCCAAAAAGAAAAAAATAATAAGCTTTGCTGGAATGAAAAAATACCACGCAAGAGCTGCCTCCCTGTAGAGTCCTAGAAGGAACAAAGTGACGTGACCAGCCAGAGGAGATTGAACACAGCAAAGGCTGTACCTGCCTTTGTACCCGCTGTACCACTGCAGGGCAAAACCCACCGTGTCTCACCCCCTCCAAGACTGAGCAGAACAGCTCACGTGTGTTCGTTATCTACAGGGGTGTGTTTGTTTTGGCAGCAAAGACACGGCCGAATGTCCCACTGCCGCCTACTCATCATGCCTTCTGGGATGCTTCCCAAGCACCACCTCCTTAAGTCATGTAAGGCAGGATCTTTATCCGCACCTTTAAAAGACGACTTTGTGGCCCCCAACTGCCTGAGAGAATGTCCCCAGCCTGACCTGCAAAAGGCTGAAAAGCCGGCAGGCCAGGCCAGCAAAGCCTGCACAGGGCCCATCTCCCCCTTCTTCTCCAAAATCTCAGCGTTTCAGAGCCTGTCTTATCCTCGCTGGATGCTGGGAGCTGGCAGCAGTGACACGATAGCGTGTTCTCCACCTGCAGCTTAAAATTGTGTTTTCATTGCAGGCACAGGCGCGTTTCATATTGTGGGAGCCCCCTCGGCACAAGCACCTCAGTGCAGAGGCACTCCCAGCACAGACAAAAACGTAAGGAGTTTCTTTCTTGACAAATGCAGTGAAGATCAATGTAGTCAGCCTCTGAAGCAGGCTGTAATCTCTGTTATCTGCACAAGGTAGTCTGCTCTTCCCTTAGAGACAGCCATCTCAATTTTAGCCGTCTTAATTTCAAAAAGCGAGCCACTTCTGGACATATGTCACAGCTTCTGCATCTCACGGAAGTAAAATCCCCCTTTGTGCCAAGACCGGACACAAATAAAAGCAAGTATGCAGAACGGGAAGGGACAAAAGTCTGAATGTCTTCCTAAATGCTTCCAGCCCTTACCTAGGTATAACTCCATGCAAATGCTGGCACCTATGAGGCATTGGAAACCTCCTTGTCAGACTACAAGGGGCACAGCAGGATGCAAAACCTCTTGTCAGGGAAAGGAAACGCTGCCGAATCCAGGCACGGTGCTTTTTTCTTGCTGCAGGAGGCACGCTGCAGTACTCGCAGGCATCGCTTTTAGCACATGGGTGGGATGACACTCTGTGGGAACTGCGGAGAGGTGTGCCAGCGTCGTGGGGAGGGGAGGAAAAGAACTGGCAGAAAAAGCAAAGAGCTGTCTTTCATGCCATCCTGCTTGCTTAGGAAGAGGCAAAAGCCTCCTACTCTGGCTTCCACACTCCTTTATGATTAGAGCGCTGTCCCCCTTGCCTTTCTTCCAATCTTATATCCCATTAAAACCAAGCCAATAGAGAAGGGCAGCCACTAGGATCCCACAGAGGAAATCAGTGTGCAATGCTTTGAGCAACGGGAAAGGGAAAACATGATTCCTGGGCACTGGGCTTGCCCCAGAACTGCTCTGCTTTCGCATCCAGCACATTCCGCTGGAATGCAGAAGGGGACTTGCCACCGAGCTGTGTCAACACGCTGGTGCTAGCCAGCCGGCCCAGAGAAGGAAACTGAGGCAGCGAGAGTGGAAGTAACCAGAGGTTGCCACCGGAGGCGTGAGGGAAGGCAGCGGCTGCCTCAGCCACCCCCGGCGGGACTGCGGGAGCGCCTGTGGCAAAGCGCAGTCGTCTGCAGGCGCGTCATTCGGAGACCTGGGTGAGCCCCAGACCCCGCCGCCTGCGTGTGCCGTTCTGGGCTGCGTTAAGGGCACCCACCATTTTGCACCTGTGACTCAGTCCCAGCAGCACGGGTGTACCTAGCCTCTTTCAGAGACCTGCAAAACACGGGCTGCCCATCCCGAATCGCAGAACTGGAAGTCAAACTCCGCTCATATCCAAGATTTATTACAACAAAGTTAGTATGTAGAATTTTAATTTTTTTTCTTCTACTCTAACATAAAGTGGCCTCTTTTTATGGCCCATAAACGTTCTATCTGTGTCTCTTAATGAAAGCTTTCAGGCCTGCGCAACATCTCCGTTTCCTCGTCGGGGGAAGCACGTTAGCTGCTGTTACAGGATAGCTACGAGAACACCTCTGGTACCGTGAAGGGCAAGGGAACTGAGAAGACTTTTGGCCCAAAGGATGTCACAGCAGTTAGAGATCAAAGAGTCAGCCCATTTCCAGATTTATGAGTTGGGAATAGGTCTGTTAGCTCCCAGTACTTGCTCTTTCCTGAGTATGTATTCAATATACATTGATAAAGTAGCCGTCTTGATGGGAAGTCTGACACTGAAAACCACCGTGCTCCTGGGCAGCCTGTCACAATTTTGTCCTCTTTTAGCTCAGCACCAGATGCAGGTGTTGGCAGCCCCAAAAACACCCCCAGGCAGGATCCCCTCATTTCCCTCCTGCTCCACACCTGGCAGTGCCCTCTCGCTTGTATGGCCGTCCGGGGGCTGCTGGTGACCCACGGGTGGGGAATCCCAGAGCTGGATTTAAAAAAAAAATTAATGCTGGGATTATACAGTTAATTTAACTTGGATTAGTTCCCTGGTCACACTGTGTGGACCCACGTACAGTTTAGCAACCCACCCAGCTAAAGGGAAGGCAGCAGGATGGGGGTGAACAGCAGGGGGCTGCGGTGCCAACAGCTACTTGAGCCTGGGCTGCTGCTGCTGAAAGAAAAACACATGTACGTGTGCGAAAAACCACATTTCCCTGAAAAAGCTGCTCTCTATCTGTTGTGCATAATCCACCCTAGTCAAATCTTAGAAACTGAAGTCAATATCCCTATAAGGGCATAATTCAAAGCAGGATTAAATCCTTCAGAAACCTAAAGGATGTCACATCGCTATTCTGCATTACACAGGAAAGAAACTGCCACTTATGTTTTTCAGCAAATGTTATTTGATGTAAAAAATAGTAAAATATTTGTCATGTAAATGTAACACAGAGTAATACCCTTTTGGTGCTGCCTGTGGCATCTTCTAAATCTGCACAGAATATGCAGAGTAATTCAACCCTCCCCAAGTCTTTTAATATAAACCTAAATTAATGCTGTCCATGCTTTCTGGATCACCACTCACCTGTGCCCTTCCTCACCACTGTGCCCTCTCGTTACACTGCTAATTGAGAACACTGTGCAAATCTCATATTTCTGACTGCTGCCTGCAGACTACAGGCTGTGATTTTAGGAACAAATGACCTAGAAACTTTGTTAATGAAAGCCCCTGGATCGCTGCACGTGCAAAAGCACAAAGCTACAAACGCTTTAGGAATAAAACTTTCAAAAATGGCTGTTGACAATCAAAACACTGTTCTTTTGTACAAAGTCGCTATTCATAGAAGATGGTCCCATAAAGCAAAACGAGGACAAACCCTTTTTAAAGTGCCTCGGCGATGGTCAGGCATAGCCTGATGGTTTTGGTGCGAGACCTCTCCAGCCAGGAAACAGTTCTGCCGGAAGTGCCTGGGCTCGGCAAGCGGGAGCACGGAGCCATTAGCAAGTGGGGGGGAAAGGTGATGGCACCAGTGTCTGTCTCTGCCCGTCTGAGCTGCCAGGGCTCTCCAGGTGCCTTTAACTTGCATCTTAAAATAAAATTCAAAAAAAGAGATGTTTTCGCAGCAGCGGGCACAGCGGGAGGCCGCACACCGCCGCCGAGCCTGCAGCGCATCTCGGCCAACAGAGCAGCCGCAGCCAACTTCAGAGATAAGTTTTGTTTACTTTGAGTCTCGCGCCGTGCGAGATCCCCCGCTCACCAAAGCTGACGGCTGCTGCAAAACACCCACCTCCACACCAGTAGCTGGAGGGAGCAAACTCCATACCCGCACCAGCCCCGATGTTGTCACCAGAAATGCCCCAGCGGCGGGACTGGGCCCCACGCGGGCTGCCAGCCCCCCGACACCAAGCTGTGCTGCCCGCAGAAGGCGGCCGCAAACCCCGCTCCGCTCTCCCCTTGTACCCAGGGGGCTGAGGGCTCTCGGCCATCACCCACCCACGGCCCACGCGTGGGGCCGCCGCGCAGGGAGACCTCCGGGCCGTGGGAGGCGGGGGACAGCCCCGGCGGACACCCCACCGGCCGGCTCGGCGGGGTGCCCCGACCTCCGCGCCCACCTTCCCCGCGGGGCCGTGCCGCCCCCCTCCGACCCCCCGCCCCCGCCGAGCCCCC
>VZSF01000125.1:64310-107549 GCA_013398295.1 Chionis minor
CCCCCCTTCCCGCCGGGCCGCGGCTTCTGCGGGCAGTACTCGCCCGTCTCGGACGCCGAGGACACCAGCGGCTACTCGGAGTCGGGCTCGGAGTGGGAGGAGAACGCCCTGGGCGCCTTCCGAGCCCTCTGAGCGCCGCCGCGGGCGGGCGGGGGGGGGCCCCGGGCCTGATGCGGGGGGCACCCCGCGCTGGGTGGGGGGCGCGGGGAGCAGCCCCCCGCCGTGCTGCCTCAGCCCCCTCTGCCACTGTTGCACTTTATCCGGTCGTAACTGATGTTACCTATTTATTTAAGAAAGATACGGGTCAGCTCCATCAGCCGAGGGCATCTTTTCGCGCTGCAGTTAAAGATGCCCATGAGCATGTTTTGTATTTCTATTTAACCTTCTTTAACCAAAAAGCTAACCAAAGCCACCGTGTTTTGGGGATGGGGGCTGGTCTGTCAGGAGTTTTTGGACGGAGGAAAAAAATAATAAAGGTTTACATTTTTACTCTACTTGTGTGTGTGCCTGGGCAAAGTTTCTTACCTTGGCTGAGGTGGGGGAGAGAAGGGAGGTGATAGATATCCCAGCTGCAGGTTCCTCTTCCCTGGCCTGGAGAGCCACGGCTGCTGTTCGGGGGGGAGTAAGAGACCTAAGGGGTTTGAAGGGTTACAAAAAGAGGTTACTGGTTACAAAAACCACCTTAAACCATCGCTTGTCAGTGTTTGCTTTAGATCTGCTCTGAACAACCGCCCCCATCCCTGAACGAAAAGGGAAACTTATGGCTTAAGTAATACAAACCCGCAAATCAGGAAAGAAGGAGTATTTTGTGAAAGCTGTAAAGACAATTTAGCTTTGAACTTGAATACTAGGGACTACACAGAAGCCATTTCCATGATTGGTAGTGGTCTGAACGGCTCTGCACTGAGAACACTGCTGAGAACCCCAAAATTAGCAACAGAATCCCCTCCTGTAATTTGATTTATTAAGGATATGTTACTATACATGTATTTTGAGGATAAGGCCAATTCTTCTTGGCTACAAAGCTGCACTTCACAGGATTGCAGAGCAAGTTGGAAGACTCCAGTCATGGAAGAGCACCTCAGCGCTGTGAGGCTCTGATGATTTGGCAGCACAGAAGAGCTGACCCATGGACTGGTGGTAGAAATACCCTGTATCGGGAATCATGACCCACAGAATAAGGGTACCACTGCACAAACTCCCTTCTGTATCACCCCATAACGTACCTGTGCTTGCAAGGTCTGGGACAGCTGAACAGTGGTTGAACTGCAAGCTTGTAAGGCTAAGTGGCATAGCAGAGTGGCCGATTGATATCCTCCCTCAAACAAACAGAGCTGTCCTTAAAAAAACATAAAACAAAACCCAACCAACCCAAATGAGATGCATCCACCCAAGTGGGCTTGGGTGCCTAAGGAGCTGTTATGTTAGGGGTCAGGAAGGCCCCAAAAGAGAAGCACTTACAACAGGAGACAGAGAATGAGACAATCGTTCCTTGGGGGTGCAGGGTGAATTCAGGTTTACTGACTGTAAGAAACCAAACTAATTTGTTCTGCTCCTGCAGACTTACCGTGGTTGTAGCGAGTTCTACATTAACTCTGACCCAACATAGCAGGATTCGAGGGGAAATGCAGCCTCTTGAAGAGAAGCAGCGTGTATATTCCTATTACCTATGTGCATTGGCCAAATGACACGTGAAAGTACACGGATACTTTTACCACAGATTATCTTCCTATTATGTTACATTACTCTGCAACGATTAAAAAACCCACTTCAACACAAAGCGTGTTAGAAAGGGCACATTTAAGAATCCACATGTAAAAAACGTCATACCTACTTAGAATCAGAGTTAAGATTGGAGGGTGGTGGCTCTCACAACGTATTCTGTATCCAGTAAGAAATGAGTTTGCCATGAAAAGCAGGTTCCCAGACCCTCTTTGCTGAATACCATTCTTCATAACGGTATCTACTAGTGTCCACAACTTCCCTCTCCCTCAGTTCGGGGTGCTTCTATCGACAGGGCAAAGTTAGCCTCCGTCACTGCCAGATGTTTCCTATCAGGAAGTCCCATTCCACAAAAGCATTCATACCTATTTAACTCATGAGTATGTGAGCAGAGTCCTGATGGAGCAGTAAGGGATTACAGAGGTTCGTACAGTAAGCCAGCCAGCCAGCTGCTGGAGAAGGCAGTCCTTGCTGTTTCCTGGGGCCCATCGCCCCGGCTGCGAGCGAGTTGAGGCAGAAAATGCCCCAAGAAAGCTGAACTGTTCTTCAGCAGCACAGCTCCCGGAACCGGCACGCTACCGAGTTTCATGAGCAGCAGATGACAAGGGTAGGGGTTTGACTAAGCAGCAAGGGGATGATTCCTTTTCCTGACTTACCCGTAGATCATGTTAGTTGCTGTCGGACTAAAACTATGTGCCTTAAGTTAGAGTTTGGCACCTTCCTTCATTTAAATGAAAAGGGTGGTGGGAGAGGACCTTTCTGTCTTCTACAGATGGTAACACCATAAAATAATGGGTCATGTAATTACAAAAGCAATTGCAGGGACCACTACAATGTTCTATTGCATTACGAGAGGTAAATTTCCGTGAGTAACTCAGCAAAATTAGCATTTAGCATTACTTTGTAATATCCCATGTAAAGTTTCTAAATACTTTTTAAAACAGCTACTTACCTTGTCCTCATAACATTTCATTTTGAGCAATTAAATTAACTTATCTTAAAAAAAAAAAAAATGACCTGAGACCATCTGCAAAGAAGTTTGCATTTTTGTGAAATATATCAACTCTCATAGGTCAATTTATTCGAAGTTACAAATTTCATTGAGAATAAAAGATTTATGCATTTCTCTTAATTAACAGAACAAGTTTAGCTAAATATAAACTCTGCACTAAAGTTTTGCAGTGGCACAATACCAACACAGAATACAGAAGCATCTTTAAACTATACAAAATTTTAAAATTGAAAATAATCCTGTTTACATATTCTTTATACAGTAACATATAAAAGCCCTCATTTAATGAGGCATCTAAAAGAATCAAAAACATCTCTACAGCTATCTCTGAAAATTCGTATCTGGAAACGATTCATTACACAGAAGCTTTACAACACTATTTAAACAAACCAATACACACTTTTTACAAGATTAACATTCCCAAAGGTACTCATAGGCAGGTTGTCACTTTTTATTTCTGCAGTTTACCTCACTGGTTATCTTTAATTATAAAAATCTTCATATTTATATACGTTGGGTATTGTTGGATAACCAGTAATCTAATTTAAAAGTTGTGCAAAACAAACAAAAATTTGGAAAAACAGTATGTTTAACCAGTCATTTATATAAAATACCCACTAAAGCACTTCTTTTGCCCCCTGTGAAGGGAAAAAGCCATAACCAATCTCTTTCTGGAAAGCTACCGGTTACATTTGTATATTCCTTCATTAGACTCCTTCTACAAGTTACGATAAATTACAAGTTCCGACAAGACACTGACTGACCGATAGACCTGCCCGACATCCTCACGTTTACAGCTTCTGTTTGCTGTCCGTATCCTGAAGGCTGCTTCTTTAGACCAGGAAAACTCAGCCTGCGCTGCCACCGCTGTGCTGCCTGAAGGCTGAAGCGGCAGCTCTCCGTACCTCCCCAGCAGCGCAGCTTCACCCAGCAAAGCCCTGCCACCTGGCTACTGGTTTGAGCCACTTCCTCCTCATCACTTCTAACGTGCCTGGAGAGCCAACAGCAAGAGGTGCGCAGAATTCGTCCGAACTTTTAAAAACCGAGTTCAAATTATATGAAACTATGTTTCTGAGTTAATTATAATAAATGCAATTACTAAGAGATTACCAGTTAGCAAAACTACTGTATGTGAGTAACAAATGGAGAAATCTAATGTAACGCTGGCCAGTAATGCTGGTTTTTTTAAGAAGCAGATATATATTTAAAAGGGTCCTTTTCTTTTCCCTTATCTTCTGGCAGTTAGGATATTTGGTGAAGCCTATATAAAGGAAGAGGATTTTCCAGAACTACTTGCTGTACACTTGAAAGAAAGATTTCAGTCTCTGTTGGTGTTGTTAGCTGCAAAAGCATGTAAATTTCCCATCTGGCTCAGACCACTCTGAATATGTGCAACATGGATCTCAACGTTATTCTGAAAACAACTACAGGCAGAAAAGAAGAAAAAGAAAGAAGTGTTAAAACCCATATTTAAGAGTTGTGGCTGAATGTTTCTACAGTGAAAGTCCAGGTACAAACACAGCCAATACAAAAATTCAGTAGTACATACTAATACAACATGATAGAGACATCTGTGAAAACAGCATTTGCATAAACAGTCATGAAATCAAGAGTTAGTGTCACGTACTTTAAAGAAGATTTTAACATGACCAGAATTTATGAAATAAAAATATTATGAAGAGATGCTGAAATGCCCAAAATAAGTACAGTGAAACGGAAACGTCATCACCACCTTTGCAGGGTACATCAACCTTTAGTTGAATCCATTCCGACATGTAATTTGCAGTGGTGTTATAGAAAAGTTTCACTAATGTTTGAGGTTTATTTTTGTTTTTACTAATGAAAAATAATTATTTTTCACATCAAAAGGCCATCCTACTATCTTTGGGGGAAAAAAAAATTCATGTGTGCAGCCTCCCATTATTATATAGCAATACGAGTATGGAGGGTATAAAGAAACACTAAGCATTTCGGTGTATTTTCTAAATTATATAATTTAGCAGCATTGTAATTTAAAAAAAAATCCTGGACACGAATTGCTGGAGGCTGCAGTGTACTCCTGACAAGTATCACCGCATTCTTGCTATTTTTATAACGCTTCTTCGGGCACCTGCTTGTGACAACTGTTGAAAAACAGCCATCTAGACTAGATGGGCCTTTGATCTGGCACAATATGGCTGTTCTTTCTTGGTTTAAAATATTGCTGATGGAAGGTGGTCAGAAGCTATAATTGTCTCATATACCAGCTTCTGATATTTACAGACGAGAGGTTGAGCAACTATGCAAAAAAATACTGAAATTGTACTGTTCTGTGGTTTAAAGAACTTATAATACAGTTACTCATAGGATTTCAAAGTCTGGAAATGTTCTAAAGTAACTTATTAGTTGTAATAAATGACTGAAGAGCAAGAAAGTCTAGTTGTTGCTGCACCAGTTTAACACTTTTTTTACAAAAAATCAGGTTACTTCACTGATAGGTTCAAATGGAAAACAGCTAATTTCACAATCCCTTTAGGAAGCCCCCTTGTTAAATGGGCCCGTTCCTATAAGTAAAAGTTACCAGATTAAACCCCTTAATTATAATCAATGTTCACCTCTAAAATACAGTAAGAGTTGCCTGCTGGCACAAAATGTGTAATTAAGAATTAAATATTCAAAAAGTAATACCTGATATTTGAGGAGTCTATTGAATTCTTAATGTCATTTAATGAATCTGTTAGTGATTTAAATTCAAAGGAATTCAGGTCACCTCCTTCTGCTAGACACTGTAGGGGAAGAAAACAAAAAATGTTCTCACAGTTCAGCACAAAGAAACTGACAGAGCCTTAATACTATGTATTTTATGAGAGAAGATGTATTTTTGCGAACACGTTACCTTAATCTGCAGTAGTATTGCTGTAAGTCTAGCGATAAGATCAGTTAAATTTTCACTTTCAACACAAAGCTGTCCTGTTGTTGAGGAATTTGCTTGCCTGACGATCTCCTGAGCCTCCTCTTCACACCTACGCCTCAGATCTGTCGGTTGGTCTGCAGGCTGGAGGCCTTGGTCAGGAGCAAGCTGTATAGATATAATGAAGAGAAATCAAGAATGAAGATCTCCTTTGCATTTGGCGTATGTGTGAAATGACAAGTGATTTCAAAGAGAGTTTACAGGTATATAGCACACTTTTTTCTTCATTTATGTACATGCATGTCTATTTCAAAACTGGCCACTGGTGGCAGCAAAACTGTCTGCATTCTGAAACAGAGACAGACAGACAAAGGCAGGGACAGAGAGACAGAAGGAATCCAATACAGCTACTATTAGTTTCATTTCAAGGTGACCCCCACCTATGCCCTATTCCCAGGATTTGGTTTTAGGTTTTTGGTTTTTTTTTGGACTTAGCTTAAGCAAAACCAAGTACATACAGATTCCAGCAAAATCTTACCTCATAACAATACTGTTGAACTTTATGCAAAACTTTATTTAAGTCTTTATTTAGTTGTTCTAGATCTAGAACAATAGTTGCGTATCTCCTCTGAAACTCAATGCCTATTGGCATAGAATAGGATTTCTGTGGAAAAGACAAAGCATAGTAAAGTTAATGCAATACTGTACCTGTATATCTTTTGAACTCATCAAAAAGAATTTTCACTTGAAAATAATACTGAGATATTTGAAATCCCAGTTTTTAATAGGAAAATGTCAACATAAAAATATTAAAACCTAGTATGGCTATTTAAAACTGACAACTGTGTAGTAACTACCATGCTTTTATACTCTTCATAAAGTGCTAGGATAATCGGTGGTGGTAAATGCTGCAGAAGACAATTGTGGTCCGACCTGCTTATTTCTCCAGTAGCTGGGTATGGCTTCTCTCTACTGTATGAAAAGAAAACTACCCTGTCAGTAGGAGAACAGTATAGGACAATATGGCCACAGCCACCTCTGCTGCAGGATGGGAGGCACAGTTGGCTACTAAGTTAGTGGTCACCTCAGGGTGACTCAGTGCTACATACCTTCTGTGACAGCTAACAGTTCTGCCAAAAATGTTACTAAAGCTCATATTTGGTAATGTAAGTATTTAGGGGAAGCACAGTTTCCCACAAAAAATAAATACCAGAATACAGTACTTTTTTCTTACATTGTTTTCAAAACATGTCTTGACACTGTTTGGGTGGTATTTATGAAACTGAAACAAAACATAAAATATATTGTAAAATGTAAAAAATTGCAAATAGAAAAAAAGGAGGCTCAGGGGAGACCTTATCACTCTCTACAACTACCTGAAAGGAGGCTGCAGTGAGGTGGGGGCCAGTCTCTTTTCCCAAGTAACAAGGGATAGGACAAGAGGAAATGGCCTCAAGTTGCACCAGGGGAGGTTTAGAGTGGATATCGGGAACAATTTCTTCACCGAAAAGGTTGCCAAGCATTGGAACAGGCTGCCCAGGGAAGTGGCTGAGCCGCCATCCCTGGAGGTATTTAAAACACGGGTAGATGTCGTGTGGAGGTACATGGTTTAGTAACTGGTAACTTGCCAGCACTAGGTTAACAGTTGGAATTGGTGACCTTAAATGTCTCTTCCAACCAAAACAATTCTGTGATTCTAAATGGCCTCTTGCAAGATAAGCAAGATGTATTTCCACTGCTTCTCAGCTACAAGACTGAGGCACAGGGACCTCATACAATCAGACCTGTAGCCATAGATTTTACACCAAAAGGTGAAGCAAACTGCAAAGTCAGGAGCCTTCATCAGGAAGATCCAGGTCAAAATCTCAAAGTTAAGGTTTCAGTTATCAGTTCAGTTGTAATGTCCCCATTAAATTTAATCACTGAAATTACTTCTAGGGATTTACAAGTCTGAATACCAAATTAATAAGGCTTTTAACTAACACCACAGCTACAGAATTCACTTAAAAGAAAACCAGAAACCAGCATATATTTGACATACTTCCTGCGGCTGTGGAACGTAAAGAGAAAATTGTAACTTTCAGACCTTCTTCAGTGACCAGCACCCCTAGGCAGACTGGACTACTCCAGCTGTGAAAGCTGCAGACAATTGTGAATTCCCCCTCAGAGAGGAAAGGCTAAGTGCATTCTATGTCAGTGAGGACAAAATAAATATTTCTCAGCACCAACACTATTTCTGATCCAGGAGCAATCTGAGATCTGGAAACACTGACAAGAAGGCAAACGAAAGATAGGTGGCTTTTAGTAGACAGAAGCAGGTAACATCTCTCTCATTGAACATCTACATGCTTCTCTGGAACCACCAACATCGCCTTTGCCTTGTCTTTATCACAGGTCAAGTGAAAAAGTGAACTTGCCACTCTTTTTATTTAGATTAGTTTAGCCAAATGGGTATCAGAAAAGTGTTTACTGTTTTATGTACATGATAACTTGTATATAGCCTGTAACCAAGACTAGTAGTGATGTCAAGATGCTTAACTATTAATATTCCATCCTTTCAGAAAAATAAAATAGAAAACGTGCAGTTGTATGTATTAATAGCGCCTCTGAAGGCATCCCCTGCCTCACATAAATTTATTATTATTGACAGATAATACATTATATTCATTACCAGTTCCGATTTTGGTCAGTTTCATTTATTTCTGTATCAGATCAGTTATTAAAAAAAGTCCCCACAAAAGGACTGCTTTAAACTAAACAGTGGTATTACTCTAACTATTATCAAATCCCAATTGTATAAATTATTATCAAAGTCTGACAATTAAGCTATACCTGAATGAACTCAAAGGATTCTATTTTATTCATGTTCAGGTATGTTACTGATGTTCAAGTGGATTGGTGCTGGAAAAAGATTCTTGTTCAAAGAAAATACATTTTAAAGGAGAAACAATATATACTCAGCGGCAAAAATGTAGATGGGATTGCCAAGGGACAAAGAGGATTAGACAACACGCTAAGAATAATGCCCAATAGAAAGGTATCATGTCCTCTACTTTTATCAGAACAGCCTTGAATAGTAACAGAGGTTGCTTTATGATTGCTGGTTTACAAAGGAAACTGTGCAAGGGAAGAATTTCAAAAGTATCTCAAAGTCCTTACCTAGGCTACAACTGAGCTAAAATGTATCAAACTTAACCTTTATTTCTAGGATCCTCTTCTTCCCTGTTGCTTTTCTGCCTTTTCAATTTTGCTATTTTGCTTGATATTCTTATTCCACAATACAGTTAATTTATGACTTAGTAGCTGAGTGGCAAGTTAATGTCTGGATTCTTGTCAGAGGAAGGTTACTGTCATTCCTAAGGATTTCCTTATCTATGCAAAAGTAATAATATCTCAGTAAAACCAAAAAGTGTTTTAGTTTGTTTTAAGAAGAGTTGGTAATTTTTCAGTATCAGAGTTACAGGTCGAAATGGCGTGTTTTAATTTTGCTTCTTTTTGCATCTACTTTAATTTTCAATATGCAAAATTAAAAGACAAAATATTTGATGCACAGAAAAAAATAAGGTAGTAACTGAAATGTTAAGGTTTTAAAGAGCAGCATCACAGCACAAAAGAAGAAAATTACAGAGACATAGGTATGGGGTAGTAGGAAGCAGAATAATAGAACATACATGCGTACATGATCATTGAAGGGACAAAGAGGGAAATCTTACCACAATAAATCAAATCCTTCAACATTCAAATATTTTATATGAAAAAAATATAGCATTTTTGGTTTCAAGAAATAAAAAGCACTCCTCTTTCTCTCCACAAACCTTTCGGCTTCTGTCTGTATGTTGTAGAGACAACTGTCTGCATGGACGTTAGCAGAAGGTTGAGACTGATAGCTTTCCACTTTCAAGTTGATTGATAGGCATGGGTGGTAGAAGAGCCATTCTTATCATTTTGATTTACTGACTGATGATTAGATAAAGCTGAGCAAGAAAAACTATTCTGCTGCTGCTAATTACACTGTAGCTGCTCTGGTATTGTAATTTTAAATGCCAGTCAAGGGCACTCAGAGCTGTGTAGCAAAAATCTCTGAACTGAGTAACTATTTTAGCCAGAAAGCTAAATAAGTAAGTACCTACCATCTGCAAAGTAAAACTGCGATGAATGTCTTGCCATATAAACTTGTACCCAAGATTCCCAAAGTACATAGTACTTCCTTACTTTATGTGTCAATGGACACATGCTATTCCAATGTTAACATTAATCAGTTTCCAAAATGCTTTCAAAGGAGGATGATATTTGAAATAACTGACCTTTCTGACTTGTCTTAAAAAAAAAAATCACATCATCAAAAGCAATAAAATACAGATTTTATCTAGACTCTAGTTTTAATTGTATCTATTTGCATTATCTGTTAAAGCATATCCTGGTTTAAGAACTGAAAAGAACATTCTCACCAGCTTTTCTGCTTCTGTGTTCATCTCTCTCAATTGTTTGATGTGTTCCTTCTTTATCATAAGGATTTTTGATAACCTGGTCTAAAACAAAGAAACTATTTTTAGAATGAATCGGTCCTTAAGCAGTTTTGAAATGCCATAGAAATTCAAGATAATAAAATGGTGTTTCTTTCGTCATTTTAAAATACATCGCTCAGTTGTTCATCAAGTTAAGATGCAGAAATACAAATTAATTAAAATCAAACAATGGGTTTTCCAGAGATTTTTAAAGCATTTTCAAGTGCCCTAGATTGGAGAATGCTAAATTCCATCAGCCAAAATTCCCCATAGGAAGACTAATACAATTTATGGCCAGCTAGAGCCTGAAGAATCAAGAATCTTCTTTTTTTGCAGCCTGAAGGAAAACAAAGGGTATCATCATGTACTACCATTAATATCACTCACCTTACCACATTCCTTTTTTCACACAGTTCTCAGCCTGTTCTCAGCTGTGCCCTTGACCGAGCACCAGCCCTATGTGTATACTCCTGCAGTAAAACCTGGTATAGAGATTGGATCTATTTTATACAGAATGACTGGGCTTTCCATTTCCCTCTTTCATAATGGGAATACCCTGTTTCTGCTGCTCTTGGGACCTAGCAGGTTGAAGCGGAAATCGCTGGGAGTATTCCTAACACACACATCACTCCTGAAACTACTTACGCTCTTCTAGGGCCCTGAGAGAAATCCTAGCTCCGCTACAACCAGCAACAATTTTATTACTGATGTAAACAGAGCCAAGATTTCAGGTTTTATAAATTGCAAAGGGCTTAAACTGCATCCTTGTAGTACAGTGTGAGACTGGGAGAATAGGAACTCCTAGCTCAACATACATCTGCTTATATATAATCCCCTTTGTTGATTTTCAAGTTCAGTCTTAGTGCAGCCAGGTTTCTTGCCCTCACAAATTCTCATGGAAAATTGTTCCGGGGCCTCTTTCAGGTAAGTATGAATCTTCTTGGAATTTCTATGTTAAATGCATTCTTGTTCACGTCACAGTAATTTGCTCTGCCAAAGCTGTTTTTCAGCTAAATATAGGCTCTCTCCCCTTGTATTTATCCCTGTTTATTCACAGACAGTAAAAGCATCTCTTCTCCATTCTTCTTTTTGCTAGACTAATCACAACCCAAGCCTTTCCAGTCTCCTCTCCCATAAAAGGCTCCTGATCTCCTATACTTCAGTGGCCCTTTCTGCATCTTTTTCCATTCACTGTCATCTTTCCTGAACATGAGCAACAGGAAGCCTGTTGCATGTATGTATGAACATACCAGTATTCCAAATGACAGACCTGTAAACTAGACCTGTAAAACGGCATTGATACTTCTTTCTACCACAAATAATTTGGCAGAGGCATCTAACGAATGGATGGCAAGCCATGGTCAGACCTGCAGGGGCAGTACTGCATCGCTTATCACTCTTCCAATTCTAGCTGCTCATTTCTGTCCTTGTGCTGTCCCCCAGTGCCCGTGCTGAGCCACCACTTGCATTTTTGCAGCTTCATGAAGAACCCAATCAGGGAACCAATAATGAGAAAACAATAAATTCAGAAAAGGCAAGGAAAAAAAAAAGTTTTAAAATTGTTACTTGTGAGCTGGGTTATCTCTCTGATCTGGTTTCTAACACACCACACAGTTGCTTATATTGGCAAAAAAAACACCTGGGAGGAAGGAAAGCACTGTACACCATCTGCCACTGCTGCCAAAAAGTTGCTCGTCAAGCTCTGCTGTCATCACCATCCGGCAACTGCCTAACACATCTAAATCCTTCTTCATGAAGCTGGTGAGTCCCCAACTTAATGCAAAATACATATTTGTCCCCCAAACCTGCAAGGTATTTGGTGCTTAACCTCTACTTTGATGTCCAAACATATTCGAGGATGCAGGGCCCTAGGTTCTCCAGCTTGGGTTTTATATTACATTCATCCTATTTCCAGATATACTTCTGTGATCAAGATGATCCGATTCTTTCTACAAGAAACTCTGACATTTCACTGTATCTATGATGTCTACCAACTTCCTCTCATTGGGACAGTTTATTAAATAGACTTCCATTTTAATCTGACAGTATAATCAGTGAATGCTTTAACTCAATTCAGCCCTATTTTGCTTGAGAAATTCTTGCCTAACAGCTCTATTTTCAGCATAACTGAACCTGTTTACTGTTATAATTTATAGTTCTCATTAAATTGGAAATGAGTTTTTAGTACAATGCTTTTCCACATAAAGAGAGATGAACAAAAAACCCAACCAGTACGTTTAGATTTGTACTTTAGATTTCATTTTTTAGTCAAAAGAATATTTATCAAGAACGCAAGCATTTAAAAGTAAAGTGTGCAATAACTTACTATGGAACGTTTTCAAAATTTTCCTAAGCAGAAAATGGTCAAAAAACCAGTATCCATTTCCAGATTTTTCCTCCCACAAACTGAAAAGATCATTCCTTTTTCTACAGCAATCAGGAAGTCAACAATTCACTTTTTGGAACGTGCTGCGTTAACGTACTCCCTCTACTGGACATGCAGCAACCCTGCAAATAATCTGTATTGTTTCCTTCCCAGTGTAATTTTTTTCCCCAAAACAAAACAAGAAGGTGGAGAGGAAGCTGTAGCGAGCACTTGGAAAAACATCCAACAGATTTTAATACTGAATAGAATGTAAGAATGTAGTCTATTGATTTTGACATCCAGTATAGCTTATGAAATATTTAAGCTTATTAAATTTTTTAAAGTTATTACTTGTTTATAGTTGACTTTATTTTTAATATCACAAAGTTAATTTTTGAGCCATTGTTTTCCTAGTACATGTTTGTCCACAGTAAAAACCAGAAAGAATAGCAGTCTCTGATGACAAAATGTAAATATGTAGAAATTAATATAAAGAAAGATTTAGAAAAACTAAGACTCACCAGTGCAGAACTATGATTAAAATAGTTGTTACAAGTTGCAATGTTTGCTTACAATTACAAGTTATACATAAAGAGAATATTCCTAACATTGAGTTGTTGGTGCCTGCACATGATTTTGACTACACTTCTTTTTGCTCCAAATTAATTTCAGAAACTGTAAGAGAGAACTAAGGGGCTGGACTGAAACCCTTATTCAAGGTGTGCTGCATTTTTTCTGCTTTGTCCAAACCATTTTTTTCCCCTGAAATTGTTTATTCATGGTATCATAAATAATTGCCTGGCAATAGTTCTCCAGAAAGTTTTCTTTGAATCAAACATTTTCTGATCATTTACTTCCTGAATCATCATTAAACCAGAATGAAGCTCTGACCTTTTAATTTTATCAGTGTATAAGAAAGGCTAGGACATCTTTAATAGTCAACTTTAACATAAAAATACATCTGGGCTGGTGAACACAGTGGAATCAATAATCAGTATTCACTAGCCTTGCGTATTTCACAACACCAAATTTCAGTACCATCCTTAAAATTCTAATAAAAAAGTTGGTGCTTAAAATGCTTAAGCTGCTAGGCTTAAAAATAATGCACAGTCCTCCAATAAGCGTTTTTTTAAGCCTCGCGATTCTTTATCAAAAACCTGGATAAAGTCTTAAGTTGCTCACATAAACAAATGCCAATAATTTGTGGCTTACCCATGTTCAGAATCTTGTGACCATCTCTAAGCAAAAATACATATTAATGCGGTATCTTTGTAAAATGTCACCATTTGTAATACGAGCAAGAGGCCTATACTTTTAAAACCCAATTACCTTGTAACAAGTAATAATATGCCACCAAATGTGAGTGAGAAATCACACATTTTCAGATTTAAAATGGAGAAATGATATCATAAACAGATCAACTTGATGCACTAAATAATTGTGCATTAATAATAAGGTGCATACACCTTATTTACCCAGTTTCACTGATCATGCTCAGTGGCTCAAGTAGGAGGACACCTGCAGATACACTTTAGCAGCATAAACAAGGACTGTATCTTTTGTGTATTTCGATTTCTAATATAATTAATCTTATAGCCACTACATCTATTTTAAATTTTCTTAGCTAAGCTAGGTGCTAAGCCACCTTTTTCAAAACTAGCTTTATACTGTAAGTTTCCCCTAAAAAAACTGAATAGATCATTCTGTCAAAATTCATTATGTTGAATGGTCAAAATATTAGTGTCTCATGTGAGCTACAGACACAACTGGGTTCTTTTGACCAGTTACATAGACTTTAAAATTTAAGAAGCATTTAGCAATATTATTTCTCAGTTCTTAATACTTTAAACACAGACCATTCCAATCTCCTCTAGCAATGAAAACTGTTTTTGAACATGCTAAAGAATTCAATCACAGACCTTAAGGTAAGCCAACATGAGCAATTACATTCTTCCATCATCCTGAAGAGTAACTTGATTCAGTGAGCTTTGATATTAAATGAATCTCAGCTTCCTAACATTACTTGTCTGTGCTCTTCTGAACTGGTGTACAAAAATCACTGAGGAATTATTTCATAAAGATGAAGACAAAACATAGTTTCCCTGTCTATAACATGCATGTTTGCTTTCAGGGTAAAAAGTGCTGCTTTTCTTCTGTAAGAGGGTAGGACATTACATAACGTAAACCACAATATTATACAATCTATGATAATGTACATGGGCAAGTGTTCTTTGCAGAATGCAAGCATATTTTAAAATTACAGAAAAGGCTTAACACAGTACAAAGTTTGCAGGTAGAAATAATATCTTATTTTAGACCAACTGGTAGAGCTGGGGAAAATAAGACACGCTTTTGGAGACATAAGCTCCTCCTGCAGCCTGAAGAGCAGCATATTTCAAAGCTTATGAACAAGTGAAGAAATTAAGAAGGGGTGGGGGGGGAATAAAACCAAATATTATTAACATATTTTCAAAAGCTACTTTAGATATCACCATATCTGTCATAAATCAACAGAAGGTCATTTAACTGCAGAAGAATTGGCAGAATAAACACAAAAGGACAATACACAACAAAATCAAGAGTTGCAGTTAGCACTTACCACTTGAATGAGGAATTCTACTGGAAAGCCTCCTAGTGTTTCAGTATCTGTGCTTGAAATTTTGTTTTTCCATGAAGACTGTCCTAATAAAGGATCGCTATCCTATACAAGAAAGAACATTTAATTTAATAGCTTATTTTTAGAGGGATTTGCTAAAACTTTTATCTTGCTGAACCACCTCAGAAAATTAATCTCAAAAACTGTTTAAGGCAACAGCTTCATGTATCAGAAAATATTTCAATGATTAATATTACACAAAAAAAATTAACTTACTGTAATTGGAGACTGGAGTGAAGGTGTGTAGTGCAATCGGGGAGGGGTCATAAAGAACCTTGAAGGCCGTTGTTTCTGTCCAAAGGCAGCAATTGGCATGGTTTCATGCGGCTCGTTACTCTGCAAAACAGAAAAAAAGAAGGATATACTGAGCTATCGTATTAATTAATTTTACATACCTTTTGGAATACATAATTTATTTCTAGAATCTGGACTATCCATGCCCATCCACATCCCAAGCCAACAACATTGAAAGATTAATGTTTTGCTTTTGGGCTAGCAGGAGCTTCAAAACCATCTTCCATTGCTGGAGTTTTCAAAGTGTTATGGCATCACATGAAATAAAGCCTGCAAGAATATTTCCAAAAATTCTATTGGCAAGTTGCAGACGAATCATGACCGAACAGAAGTTCAGCAGACGTGCCAAACTCAGATCATGATAGAGACTAAACAAATTATAGGCCCTTAGCAGATTCAGCACTACAGAAGATACAAAAGAATGTGAGGTCCTCTGAAAAGCTTGCAGTCTAGGTCAGACTGTTTGGCAGGAACAATTCCTGGAGCTCATATATTGGTACAAAAGCCTATGAGCTAGGAAATAATCCCAAATTGTTTGACTAAAGCAACATCCCCACAGGTAGCTTCATTACCATAAGAAGTTTCAAAATGAGATTCAATCAGCTCATAATACTTGCCTGCAACTACCACAGGCCTTTCCAGACTCTGGCAAATTACAAAGGGCCAGGTTTTCTTAAACATTTTCGGCAAATCCTGCCAGAATCCTATAGCAGAATTTTCTTTGGGATCTTACACTACTCCTTATATTTCTTCATATTAAACTCAGGCTATTACAACAACCTATAATAGTAGGTCTAGTAAGTTATTTCAGCCTCAGCCATTATGTTTTTACATAGAGGGTTATCCTGTTCTACAGAACCAGAAGCAGGAGAAGATTCTGCAATTTCCCATGCACTTGTTGTTTCTACTTTATGACAATACCACCTGGATGTAGTATTTTGAATTTTCTTTTCTTTTTTTTTGATTAAAGCATAAAATTGCAGATTTTTAAAATTTAATTTTATTTTTAATTACAGCTATTTTAAGAATGTGTCATTAATACTTACAAGAACTTCATAATCTGGGACTGTGTGTGTTCCAAGACCTGCCCTGTCAAAAGTCACTCTGTATGTAGCATTAAGAGTATCTACAGCATCTATCTGTCCAGTGAATAGCCCATCATGGACACCTCGTAAACGTGCTTTTAAAAAAAAAAAAAAAAAAAAAGAAAAAAAAAAGAAAAGAAACAGAACAACAAACCAAACGTTATAATGTTCTGATACCATTGAGAAAAACAGACTTAATACATCTTTTGCAGGTAACCCTTTACACGTATATTTAAAACCCACAGACTAAATGAAAAAAGAAAAAAAAAAACCCAGAAAAATAATTGTATGCAATAGAAACACTACCCAATTTTTTGTCAAATTTATCTTTGCAAGTAAAGTATTTCCCAAATCTAATCCTCAGCACTACATTTATTTCTAAATAAGACACTATTTAATACCGAATACTTTCTGACTGACAGATTTTGCAGGCAAAAGTCAATTTCCAGATGATTTTGCATATCATTTCTCTTTGATCACTTCCACTGATGACTGCCTATTTAGCAAAAGACAATGAGGAATGCAGCTCAAGGATACAGCTCTAGGAGAGTGAGGAGAGGCAGCGTTGTGCATGCCTGCTCTTCAGCAAGAATTAAGGGCAGTGTTGCTGAAGAAGGCAAAAAGCAATCAACAGTGGTGGCTTAAGTGGGAGATACCATGCTTAAGTGAAAATCATCTGGACCACAAACAGACAGGATGGAGGAATTCAAGCTTTTATAAAATCAGACAAAATTTGTGGAACGTTTTTAACAATACTGCTTCCTTGGTTACATGCAAGTTTTTTCAGTAAAGCAATGTCATCTTTAGTATACATGTCCAACTCCACCTCAATATCAATTGTACACCTTTTTCAAAACAGGTATTTTTATGTTTATGAAAAAATAAAGCTCAAGTTTTATATTAAGTCAGATTTTAAACTTTCAGACAGCACTCCACTCTGCATTTAAGCATCTCTTTCTCCCCAAGATTTGTTAGATATACTAGACATGAAGAAAATTAAAAAATCTACAATTTGAACAGTAGAAATAATAAAACATACTAGGTTTGTACCTCAAAACCATCACTGTTTAAAAAAATACTAGCTAATCCTCACAAGCACCTTCTCAATAAGCTAAAAACATACAATTTTTGATGTTTTCCATTTATTTTAACTATGTGCACTAAGTATATTATGGTTTACTAAAATCTTTGCAAAACACTTGGCTGGTTTTTGTTTGTTTTCAAGACGTTACCTGTAACTTTTGTTCCTATTACAAGCGGTAATGGAATTTCTTCTGGAAGATCTTTGAACTGGGAAATATCTGCAACTTTCCGCTGCTGCAAAAGTCTTATTTTCTGCCGTTTCTGTTTTAATGCTGATCTCTCTTCCTCAAAGAATGCAGAGGAACACCTATAATAGAATTAGGCAAACCCATACTTAAATTCAGCACTGAAAACATACATATGTGAAGACACATCAAATAAACAGGCATACTTTACAAATGAAAAAGCTTAGGGTGAAATGTTCAAGAGACAAGGATTTTGTTGAACAGATTTAGACAGTTTTACTCCCCAGAATTATCACTCCTAAAATAAAAGTTTATTTAAAAATAATACCCAGGAATACTAGCTGTTGCATTAGTGTATAAGGAGAGTACAACTTTTTAGGACTTTTTCTGCTTTTAGGGATCCACCTGGTGTCACAACAAAGCTAAAGCAGGTCCCACCTCCAATCTACTCTGAATACCAGTTCAGTGCATGTAAAGAGGACTTACTGGGAGGTCCCTGGCTGCCATCACTTACCGATATATAGTAAATCCCTTTCACATGTGCTCATTAGCTCAATTAAACTTATTATGAAAGGGCACCAGATTCAGAACATAAAAAGGGCACTTCTCTGTCTTATCTCCTTGCATCTGTGCACAGCACAACTCAGCCACAAAATCTCTATTATGCACATGAATTGTTCTGAGATTGAGCATAGCAAAAGTACAAATTTGTTTGAACTTAGGTTATTGTGTAAAATCAGATAATCTCTAGTAGTCCCCACCCCCATTTTGGGGCGCGTATGCATTAAAACGTAATCTAAAAGATGGAAGACTTACTCCCAAAGTCCTTAGTTGGTTTTATTCATGTTCACTTTCAACCTACTGAATAGGCATGATGCATGAGGGTGATACTGAAAGCATAAAGACATTAAGGTCTTGAGCCTATCTCTCCTTTCTTATTAAAAAAAAAGTTTTATCATTCTTGTGTCAACGAAAGAAGTAATTTAAAAAAGGAGTACAGATGCTATTGTATACTGCTTAATTGCAGAAGCAGTTATTTATCAAGTAATTTACTATCTTTGTTAATTGCTTTACTGCAGTCAAATGCAATTTAAACATTTTCTGTGGAACGCATACAGTTATATATTGATCAGTGATCAATAAAAAGTCCTATTTTATGAGGTTATTTTAGAAGACACTTACAACTCCTCTGCTGGTTCCCCCTTCTACGCTGCAAATTATTTTCTGTTCTAACTTCCTTCAAGATCTTCCTCAGTACTGAGCAGTCAGCTCCTATTTCCAAGTCTGCTTCTACTACTCCTTATTATATGTCAAAATAAACAGTCTTATGTTTTCTTCTGTATACCCCTCACTGGGAGAGTTCCACAAAGTCATTTCACTATTCTCCAAAATTTCTATTCCTTGCAATGCGTATGAGAAGAACGTAAGAACTAAGCTGCTGGGATGCTTAGACCACTTTCTTTCACACCGACCAGTAGTTTTCACACTCGTCTACACACCTGTATCATTTGCCTTTTATCTTATACATGGTTTCTAAGTTATATGGGGCACAGACCATCTGTTTTATCCAGTGTGTACAGTGTTAACGCAATGAGATCTTAGTCCTAAGCCAGGCATTAAAAAAGAAAAAAAAATTAAAAAAATGAACAGGAACGAACTGCCGCTGTGATGTACTTCTGTCAGGTACGTGCAGTAATGCACTGCACTGAAGGTTCCTTTACTAGGCTTTCCAGTCACTATCACTGCGAGACAGAGCACCTATTGGTGTAGATTGAGCACCAGTAGGTGCAGGTCACACTCACCAGTGTTTACCTGGAGTTGCGTATTGCCTACTGATCCTCGTTAGGAATTCAAAATATCTGGAAAGGCACATAGCAGAGAGAGAGTGACGGCGGCTGGGAGACTTAAGCAAAGGTTATTTGGATAGTCTCATTTAAAGATGCGACTTGCTTCATATTTACTATTGGGGAGGAAGAAGTGTGAAATAATGCTTGCCATGGGCTGTGAATATGAAGTAGCAAAGGTCAGAGTTTTTCCATTCCATTGAGGAAAACAGAATGACAAGACAAAAGGAAAAAAAAAAAAAGGCAATACAGACTTTAATATTAGTACTTCTGTTCATGGCCAGGGTCTTTCATCAGCAACATCAGATATAGTCTGATGTTCTTTGACCCATGCTCTTAGAAATACAAATTCAAATGCTGATATACTAATCACTGACCTTGGAGGGCCCTACAACAGCAACTACTGTTCTACTGCTAGCTCAGATGTTCTTACAAAGTCTCAAATGCTGTAGGTCATGGATGTAGAAAGTATTTGCAACATATTTCTGGCTTCTGTTAAAGGAAATCTCCAACCCCATGTCCCCCAAATGTATGTAGTAAAAGTTATCCCATCTTTGTTCCATTCCTATAAAAAAATGAAGATTAAAACTACGGTACAGATCACATTGCAACCTCAGTTTTCTATAGAGATGTTTTAAGAGGTCGAACATTCTTCTCAGTTTCTGCCTTGGTCATAAGAATTTGAACTAACGGAGGAATCACCACTGTTATACAGTGGCAGGACAAGCATATCTGAGCTTAATTCATTTCCATTGCTATTTCACAACCCCAATTAGGTTTATACAGAGTACACAAGACTAACTATTACCTCTTCCTTTTCTTGGAGCATATCTTTCCCCACAGTCTACTGGAATCTTACAAGCTTTGCAGGCTCCCATGAAGAATACTGTTGTGCCAATCAACCACACTGTTGATGGTGTGATAGGACATTTAAAGTAGCAGCAGACATAAGAAAATATTACAATATATTTAAAACAGAATTAAAAAAAAGACGACAACCATGTGCACAGCTATGACACACAGACAATGTTATCCTCCGCCATCAACACTGTGGATGCAAAATTATGTTTTTTTTCTTCCCTCATCAGGAGATAGCAGTATTAACATGGTATTTAGCTTACTTGCATATCATAAGTACAGAGAGAAAAAATTTCTAACAGAATAGTAATATAAAAAACCCCTTCTCTCTAGAGGAAGATAAAAATTATCTTGGAAAAGAATTCAAATTTAATTTAGAGTAATTCAAAATATTTTAGAACTAAGGCCAAAGACCACTCTGGACATCTTGAAAAAGTCCACCTATAATTACTTTTTAAAAAAATTATTAAAGAAATGAAAAGCAAACAGGAATGCTTATTTTATGTTGATAAGAAGCAAGAAGTTGCAAAGTTTTGGTTAACAATAAAACAAGACTCTATATCCAGTCAAATACTTGTACTGCAAAATTCAGATAAAACCACTTCCTGCCCATTTAGACTTGTGGTTCCTTAAGCATGAGCCTCTCTTTTTAAAAAACTAACTGTATGATAGCTTAACAAAAAACCCCCAAACCCAAACCAACAACACTCCCCGCTCCACCCCTTTGAAAAAAAAAAAAAAGGAAAGAAATTTTATCAATGGTCCAACAGACTGTTGAATGAGGCAAGCTGATCTTTCATAGTGGTACACACTCTTGGCAAAATTTGAGTAACTGATGATTTAACCTCCAAGTACAGCATTTCCCTCTCAGTGGGAAGTGTGATGATGGCAGAATGAAAAGCTACCTCAGTTAAGCTCAAATGATATGAACACCTTTCCAAAAGGAACTATTTTAAAGCTGGCTCTGCTGCCTTCCCTTGACCGGAAATTTTTAGTTATGTAAAGTTGCTTATAGGTACAGAAGATGAAATAACCTCCATCAGACAAAATATAATCTGACTCAGTACAGTGATCTATGAAATGGATTCAGTGCTTCAGCGTTTGTATTTTCAAAATAAATCAGTCTTTAATTTCTGCAGCACTACTTAAGTATTTTTCTCTTGATCTTACACAATGACAAGATGGTTGCATTTGAGAGGGCCCTCTGGAGGTCACCTGCTCCAACCCCTCCAGAAGAGGCACATACAGGAGGCTGCCCAGGACCACGTCAAGAAGGCCTTGGAGTACCTCTAAGCATGGAAATTCTACCACCTCTCTGGGCAACCTGTTCCAGTGCTCAGTCGCCCTCACAGCAAAACTAAGTGCATCCTTATGTTAAAACTGAACCTCCCGTGTTTCAGCTTGTGCCCATTGCCTCTTGTCCTCTCTCCTGCCAGCACCTAAAAAAAGCCTGGCCTCATCTTCACCTCATCTTCTCTACGCTTTCCCTTCAGATACGTATACACAGAGATGAGATCCTCCCTGAGCCTTCTCTTCTCTAGGCTAAATAGTATAACTTCTGTGAAAAGACTGAACTGAATTGGTGGGTTTAAGAATTAAGAATTCTAAATTAGAGAAATTCTAAATTAGAACATATGGCCTTTGTTAAATTCTGGCTTCTTCTCTACAGTACAATATTTTATGGGTAACTTTCTCCTCTCTCTCTTCTGGCAGTCAAGCCAGGAAAAGTTCAGGATCTATAAAATAGTTTAAAAATAATAAGGTAAATGAGATGAAAACATGCACTTGTTTTTCCCATGAAGAAACCAGAAAAAAAAAAAAAAACCTTAGTGAAAAATTGGCCAGTCTTCCATGCCAGGCAGCGCTGCAGCACCGAAGATACAATAATAATTTTGACATATTCTAGCTTGGACACTCAGTTATCTCGTGTGGCAAGAGAACATTTCAAGTATAGGCTAATAAGGAATACATGGACTGGATACATATATAAGGAATAGGGTGTATGCTCAGACAACACCTTTTCAATAAAATGTTTTCTACTCTCAGCTATTATTTTGCTTTACTACCTACACACAAAATTATTTTAGAAGGAACAATTCCAGTAACATCAAAACTACATGTAGTTATTACCTGAAAAGAAAGAAAGAAAGAAAAACAAAAATTACCTCCGTGGTTTTCCCATTAATCGTCTGATTTTCCCCCACTCTACTCTTGTCAGTTTTCTGGTTTTCAAATTTGGAAAAGATTCTTTCAGGCATACACAGAAGTCATTATCACCTTCAAATAGTGGTCTGTTGAAAAACAATTGTTCCTCTGTTAACTACATTTCGTAAACTTTTGTCACAAGATTCCAAAAAACATCCATCATAAAAAATACATTGAAAACAAAAAGTATAAATTAGTCATATAAACAAGACACTCCTATTGAAAGGACAAATTTAACCTGAAATAAATCCAACTGAAAGCAAAGACAGAAAGTTTCCAGGACTGTTGTTCTATTTAAGCCTGACTATCAGTGGTGTTCAAAAATGTTCCCCTCTCTTGTTATTACAGGGAAACACATGTATTCATCCTGCTTTGTAACGTATATAAAGGCACCAAATGAAACTTCAGCAAAGCCAATGCAGTGTCATGAGGATACTGCAACACACTGAAGGAAACCATAAAGACATGGTGAGGTATTGCGAATAAAGGACGGGACAATGTGACACTGAGAAACTGATTATAACCCAGATACTCAATAGAGGGTTCCAAAATATAGGAAACCGAGCCAACTTGTCATTCTCTACAGCTATACAGGCAAGACTTTTATTGTATCATACTATGACTCCATGATGAAGCAGGGAATCAGTATTATAGACGTGACAGTTCAGAAAACCTACCTACACAAGTTATGAATTTCTCTTTGATGCTATGACCTGTCTGTATCTCTATGTTTTATGAGTGCCTTTTACTTTGTAGTACCACATCCTTCTTGGGCTGAAGAGACAAGGGAGCAGCAATGGATATGCCCGCCTAATAGCAGGTTAATCATTAAAGACTGTGTGTACCTGGAGAGAACAAAAAAATACCTGCATCCTAGATAAAGCCACTTTTCTCCACTCTCTGCAGGGCACCGGGGTTTAGGGGGGAATATCCCCAAGCACAGAACAAAGAGGATCCTAGAAGCAACACTGCTTTCAAGTGAGTGTGTGGGGTGGCGGCAGAGAGGAAAGGTGCATGAAGATAAGGAAACTCAGGCAAGAATGGAAGAGAGTATTTTTGCAGCAGAAGGATCTGCAGCTGTGGCATGAAGTGAAAAGGAAACCACAAAGAATGATAAATGAGCCTCAGGAAACAGACAAGGAGGTGTGTAAAAGAGTTTTATTTTATCCAGATTTACTGTTGCTAATATAAGATATCTGCGTAAAGAACAACTGTTTTAGTTTTTTTGGAGAAAGAGAATCTGTATTTGATTGGTTTTACTATCACTTGTCCTTAAGCAGGCAAACTGTAAACCTGCAGCATCCACAAGGTTGGAAGCTCCAGGAAATGGTGTAAGCAAGCTACAGCTTCATCTGGTTCTGAGGGCCTATGATCACTGTAGTAGTAAGTAGCTCTTTAGAAGTCCCTGCATGTCAGAAGTCAACGGGATTTTACAGAAAACTATCCTCTGCAGCAGCATAGACAGAATCCAGCTGAAACAGGTTCGATAATCTAATAACCACAGATGATAGTTGGAGAGATTAAAATATTTCAAAACCTTATGGTAGACATGGCATTTAAATTGATGATTTCAATTTCGGATGAGACAATTCAATTAAAATATTTTGAGACTTGTACAGTGAGCCATATTTTGTCAGTTGACAGTTAGCTCTATGCTTTGAACTTTTTAAAGCCTCTCATTAAGCCTAGATTGTATCACTCAAAACAACACACATCAAAGTTTTTCTTCCAAAGATATGTAGTTTCTATGTAACTATGTTATAATATCTTAACATGATCATATCTTACTAACATTACAAGCATGCATTGAAAACTGTCAAAGAGGATGTTTTTTTTCAGAAATAACTGCTAAACTCAAATTCTAGTCTACTGATAGACCTGAAGTCCCACAGACAATTATTTGAGAATAAACTAAAAGTTCTTAGACTGTTGCAGAAATCGTAATTATAAATGTCACATATTAAAGTGACTACTAGAAATAAGTAGGATTTGGGTTATTTGTTTTGGGTTGTTTGTGTTGGGTTTTTTTTCAAATAAGGGGGGGAAAAAAAGCACATAAAGGTTACTTCTTTCAAAGGAATTAAATCTAACTAAAACTGACATGTAATTTTTCTACTTGTGATGAACATATCCTAAAATGTTTTTCTGTTGCTATGACTGCCTTCTCAGTTAGGGAAAACAGCCACAGCAATCATGATTAAAACAGGAAAGAAAAATAGTAATTATTTTGTTATGAATAGATTCTGGAAAAGAATGCTTGTTAACTCTGAAGCCATTTTTTAGAATATTAAATACTAGTGTTTCATTTATTAGTCAATCAGTGTAGATTTTAAGATTCCATTCATCAAAAACTATTTTTACATTTTAGAATATTTAGTTTTTCATGATTAGGGACTAAATTAAAATGGCTCTTTTAAACAATTCACACCACCTTGCCAATTGCGTTAAGAGAATAAGTGTCAAAGACCTTGAGGCACAAATTGCAGAAACAGTCTAGGAGACAGATTAGGAGATCCAAGAAGGATGCTGATATCTAGACAACAGCCAAATAGTCACAACCTGGATCTCTGTTAGTGATCACAATAAAAACAGGATGATGGGGAAGAAATATCCAAAATCAACATTTACACCTTGTAGGGAAGCAGCACCTTATGAAGAAGCAGTCTCCCTCCCATATGGCCCCCATGAGTAACATGGATCCAAGGGCTCAAAAAGGTCTAAGCGTTCTGTTAACTTCATGCTTAAGATGCTAAAAACATTATGACATTATGAATTAAATCTTGTATCTGATAGAGGCAGAGGTGAGAGAAAGAAAATTATTTCCATGAAGGAAGGCGTTCCATAGAAGACTACCCAAGGAACTACCCAAGTAGGTTGCTCATTATAAAACAGAGAAAAAAAAAACCCCAAACCACAACAAAAACAAAACAATGAAATAATTTTCAGTAACTAATAATTTAAGAATAAACTTTAAGTAGCTAACCATTACATGGACATTTGCAGCTTAATTTCAGAAAATTACTTGTTTCTACACTAATAAAAGATAATTATAAAAACCAAACATACTTATCTATATTTGAGTAGAACCATTCGTATATGCACCACTTGTGAGCTTTGGGAAGTTTGAGCAGGTTACGAAGCCGTAAACCAATCTTCTGTGACACTTTCTTGTCTGGTGTTGGCATTGTTGTATTAAACTTCTATGTAGTAAAATAAAGGAAACAGTTAAATACAGTCTAACATTCTTCAATATTTAAATAATTAACTAGATTTTCTTAATAAAAGTTTGCAAGTTTATAATTGTGACATTTTAATTGTCAATACTGTTTCATGACAATTTTTTTTGTTGCAGATCTATAATAATCCTTACTGTTTTATATCAGGAATGGAATCAAATATAAGAGATGGCAAACTTCAGCAACATCAATACAAGAAGTTATCTTTGTACAAAGCTCTTCTAACAGAAACATTTTCCAACACTGAAACTACATTATTGGTAACAACAGCATAGCACTAAAGTGCACACACAGACTTCACAAGTTTAAGGCACCACTGAATATTGTCTCAAGTGAGCACACGTGGTGTCAAAGCTCAGATGCCAGCAACACCAACTGCGTCATTTGCACTAGCGCTTCTACTCTTGCTAGCTCTTCTTAAACTGAGGAAGAAGCTAGCACAGGAATGTAATACAGCCCAAGTTTTAAGCAGAGCGTTTGTTTTTTAGGAAACTGCAAGAGAAACTAGCATGGACATAAGCAATCAAGTTTTAACTACATTTGAAAGCTATTTTCTAAATCATAGAAAAGACACTTAGATTGCATGCATGACACAGACCTGTGTTTAAACAAGACCATAGAAAAATAACTCTGTAATTTTCTTCCAGGGATGGCTGTCTTAACTGACAGAAATATAAACTTATTTGCAAAAAATATCACCTTTTTGAGAATATTAGTTTAACTGGGTCCCCATGCCATGATCAAGTGTTATCCGTCCCCAAACGCTCAAAAATATTTTGACCTTTAGTAGCAGCAATAATAGGGTAAAGCATACGGCAGGCACCTTGCTGGCTCCTGCTGTGCTTAACCCTCTACCTTCGAGACACAGGTCTCCTTTCTCCCACTGGAACTCCATGAAACAAAGCCTAGCAGGCCAGCAAGATCTGTGAGCTAGAGCAGCTGCTGTCTCTCACAAATGTTTATCTAGCAATCACTGGATCTCCTGAACCAGACATTTAAGTAAAAACCAACCAGGCTTAGAACATTATCCAGGTATTTTTACTGTTAAGAAATCATATAGTAATGAATAGAGATAAACGTGGTCCTCATCTATGACAAAACAGACCCAGTAAAATGGCAACTGCTAAGTCTTCCCCATTCGATAGTGCAGTTCAGAAGGCACATAAGACCAGTATTCAAATACCACTTTTTCAGTGTGGCAAAGTCAGGCTCATAAGGTGATGGTACAGAGAAGTGATTTTGATGACAATGGTACTAGAGAGCCAGTTCTTTAAGAGATGTTGCCCTGTCTAACATAGCAAACGAAGGCTAAGAGAAATTACAGCTGCTCTTTAATGCTGTATCAAGGAGTCGACAGTCAAATGGGGGAGCAGAAAACAAGCCGTGTGAATTGGAGGACATTATCATTACAGGATCAAGAAGGTATAGATGGCCATGAATAAATTTAGGCTACAAATCTAGAGCAAGTTCCTAACTGTTGGAATACATAGTTCTATAGCAGCCTTCTAATGCTGTACTCAATGCAAGAAACCTAGTCAGTTTTTAACGGAAGCTGAATAAATTTATGAAGACTATAGGATATGATTGTTTGTGGAGCAAGACAGGAAATTAGTCTGGAATCCTTTCTAGCTCTGTATGCTTATGTCCAGGATCAAAAAGAAAAGGTATTCCCATAAACAAACTGAGGAACCCAGTTGTGAGGAAGAAAAATATAAAATTGTTTTGAATTATGGCTTACTCCTAGCAACAGCTTTCCTCACAAGAATATTCATAAACTGATAATGCAACCTGAAAAGCAAATGTATTCTAATTTTCAACTAACAGAGATAGGACTTGTTCTCCTTTTTGGTAAAAATATCTGCATACATGTAGGTACCTGTGGAACCATCGCAACCTTCTGATTTCTTTTGGGTGACCTTGTGTTTATTTGTCTGTCATCTTCTTCACAGAAGAGTCGACTCCGTTTTGAATTTCTGAAGGGCTGCATGTATCAAAATTAAGAATGAATTACAAGAAAAAAAAATTCTGATTTCTCTGTTCATGCACAGAATTCACAGTGGGAGAAATGGAATGCCTTTTCTCTTGCCACCTATTGGCTTTAAGGCACATGGTACACAATAAATAGTGCCTCCTAGAAGTTAGAGATCTAAGGGCTGAGAGAGGAGAAGAAGGAATTTAAGATTCCAGGCTTTCCAATGCTAACTATAACCCATTACTATACTGCTGGCCCAGTTCCACGGAAGTATTTAGAACCTAACTCCCACCTGTTTCCAGAGGAGTTAGGTGTCTAAACACTTGTGTATCTAAGCTTAAAATAGTCCTTGCTTTGGTTATAAGCACACCTTTTAAAACAGTTTGTTCTGAATTTTGGGTAAAAAACCAAGTTTATTCAAACAGCGTATTTGTTTTGGTATGTTCTCAGTAAAAACATTAACTGGTGTCCTGGTTTGAGGTAAAAACAGAATATAATTTTTTTGCAAGGATTTCTTACAAGTCTAATAAAGTCTTGTGGGTTTATTGTTTTTTTTTTTTTAAACTCATTGAAAATGCCTACACTGCAAAATGCTATGAAGCTGAAGTGTGAAGAAACTAAAGCTTGAATAAGCGATGTGAAAAATCAGGAAAGAGAAGAATTTAGAATTTATGCTAACTAAAATTTGCTTGTGTGCTAAGATGTTACAGCTCAAAGAGAATTAGAAAGCTGACTGAAAACAAGAAACCATATTGCAAATGTGTCATGAAAAAAAAAACTTCATTTAGTTATTCCTCAACATCTTCCCCTATAACAAAAAACTTGTGCTTTCAATGAGGACAAAAGAGTAACCTATGACTGGCTGTTAGTGATGAGACTAAGCAGGTTTTCCTTCCATGAAGACTCTGTGGCCCAGCACAGGAGCCAGCCGCAACTGAACTGTCTCTCCTTTGCAGAACCCCAAGACTGCACCCTGTAGCGTTCCTCGTACTTCAAACTATTTACAAAGGTGATGAGTAAAGGCAGAACAAATGCAGATTTCGCTTCTTTCAGTACAGATGGTCAAAGTGCTACAAATTGATATGAGTAAGGAATCTTTAACACCCACAATGTGAAGAATACTGACCACAAATATAAGCCCTGAATAGGACCAGAAACAAAATAAATCAACAAAGTGAAATAAAGCTTCACTAATAAGCATTTACGTGTAAGAAGGACATTTAGTAAGTTTGTGACTGATTAAAGTATCTGTTTGAAAAGAGATACTCTCTAGTAAATTAATTAGTGGTAGCAAAAAATCTGTCCGTCCCATGCCATGAGAACAGCTGGAACTTTCCCAGGGAAGTGTGGCTTTCTTACTCTAAACTATATATATTTTATAACTATAACTACACAAGTTTATTTAAGTAACAGTAGTACCCTTGTATGTGCTAGACACCTAAGCACGCTCAGCACACAGAAGAAAATGTCCATTCCTCCTAGATGTTGCAAACCAGGAAAGTGACACATACTAAACAGAGGAACTACATATTGGCAAGGTAACCAAGTGGTGTCCACATCATATTAACACAGTAATTAATTTATCATATTAATTGTTATGGATGTTGTTTTTCTCTCCACCTGGATACATCGAGTTATTTTCTTCACATCTCCCAATTCACTAAACCTTAAGAACAATGTTAAACTTCAATTCCAATGTCTTTATGTTCCTTTACAACAGCTCTGCCATCCTTGACAAACCATCACCCTAAAAAAGAAAGGTCAGAATGGTTCTAACTTTTGAGCAAGAAAACAAATCCACAATCCTGTTCCAACAATAAAACCTCTTAGCAGGACTTTTTAATTACAGCGTTCTGCCCACAGGACGAAAAGCCAGGTTCCTACTGAATGTTTGCAATTATATTTTAGTCTTGACATTCAAGATGCTAGTTTCAGAACAACATTTTTCTCCCAAATGTCTATGTGATTTTATGACACTATACTAGATAAAAAGCATGTGCCAACACAGGAACACAAATACTAAAACAATCTACACAAAAATTAAGAGTTCCATCAACCTTATGTTAAGGTTATGATCTAGATCAAGAGAACTGTTTTAGAACCCTCAAATGAAGCAACTAAATTCTATTCCAAGGAACTATCCAAAATAATAAGTGTGTTTCATCAGTCTGGATTGCCGGTGCCTCACATGAGAATAAAATAACAAGCGTTGCCAAGAGGTGTCATCCACATTAGCTAAATAGATCAGGCGTTTTTGGAAAGATTTTTCAACTAACATAGTAACATAGTATGACGTATCTGCAAAACTTCCAGTGTTCAGGGAACTCAAACTAGTACAGAAGACTACATCGCATCTCACCAACACAGGCCACTGCTAACACATCAGATCATCCACTGATCTTTCTACAGAATACTGAGCAACATTCAAAGTTTGACTCCTTATTTGTAATACCTACAGCCAGCATACCTAAAGAATGACAAGGTTTTTGTACAAATGTCATGGCTAGCGACTTCAGTTCTTTAGCACGTGCGATCTTCCAAGTTACCAGTAAGGCTTGTTTCTGTGAGAAGATAAGCGTTCCTGGGGAACAGCTGAAAACTGTGACGTGAACTCCTGGAGGAACTAGGGGCCATCACAAAGTTCTGGTCACCATCTGGAACTGAATTTTGTAGACCTTATGTTCTCTAGCATAAGCATAAGCGTACAGCAACAGGTACTTATACGTATCTGTGTGAATCCTACCAAAATAAATACCTTCTCCGTGTAAGTTTCTCTCTACAGGGAGAAGATCACAGAACAAGCTACATATGACAGATGTTTGTCACATTGCTTGATGAACTACTGGATGCTGCTCAGATATTTTGATTATTTGCAGAGCAGGCAAGTGTGATAGTTTTCAAACATAATGTTTCCCTTCCAATAAACAAACAGTACACACAAAAATAATTATTTGAATAAAAAACAGGTGATAGTTGGGAAATTGGTCGCAAGTACTGTAGAAGACGGCGGCACCAGAAGGGTGTGGGAGAAAGATCTGCCTAGCAATTAAGACAGTATTTCATATACTCTCCAGGGTGCATTAAAAAGAGCACACAGTATTACAGTTGTAGACAAATAAGGCACTATATAGCTGGTGGCAAAACCAAACCAAAAATTACAGCATTTGATAAGGTAGAGGAGGTTGAGAAGTCAAGAAGAGCTTGAATGTGATACAACGCGGAAAGAAACAACAACTAAATATTTCAAAAAGAGGGAGGGAAATGGTCAACCCAAACACATGGCACCTTGGAGCCATGCAGGCTCATTACCTTTCATTCCCCCACCCCAAGTTTGCTCTTAAACAAAAGGTCTCATATGAGACCTCTCAAAATACTACACCACATTTCACTGACATTCCTTTATTTTTATTATAATCTGCCCCCAGAAGGCACAATGATCGACGTGCATCATGACATTTTCCCTTCCTTTTCTTTATGTATCAGTTCTCAGCCATAATTAAAAGTGAGATATTTCATGAGATAAAACAAATGGTTCATCAGAAATGGCAATTCCCAAGTTCAAAGTGGAAGATACAGTACAAACATTTCACACATCACTTGCTTTACAAAAAAGAGAGAAAATCATTACGAGCTATCTTGAACAAGGTCAGCAATTTAATTTGTTTGATTATTCATTTATAAAATGTGTTTTCATTTCCTATTCAAACTGTATAGACTGCTTATGAAGGACAGAGTTTAACATTTGGAAATTATGAAACGATAAATCTCAGCCAAATTTTTTTATTCTTAAATTTCATTCACTTTATAGTATTTTACCAATCCTGAATTTGTCTTTTTATTTCTTCTTACCATTTCCACTGCAGAACCAGCATTCTTGCTTTTCCAAATGGGTGTTTTCTGCAGAGAATTATACTTTTCATTCCACGAACTGGACAAACTTCCTTCTGTTGTGAGAAAATCACATCGTTAATATATATATACACATACATGTATGTTTTAACATAACTACTATCCGAAAGCTAGTGTAACACCATCAACTACTAATTTATTTTTGTTAGTTGCAACATCTTCTTTGGATTAAACTACAAATGGATTTTAGAGTTACTTCCACTGCCAGGCTGACACACACCTAGACAGCTCTACTGTGGATGTAGCTGAAACCTGGAGCAGGTAAAGCTCTACAAGACCTGTCCTTCTTCTGGTTCTACAAAATGGTTAAGTGAGTGCAGATCAACAACTAAATTAAATTTTAATGAAACAAACCTATATTAGTTACAACATATTCAACAGATCGTATCATCTTCCTTGTGTAATAGAAGCCTTGTAATATATAAAGAAACTTCTATTGTTGGGCAGATTATAAATATTCCAAATTTGTATGAATTTTCATGAAGACAATTTCAAAGAGAATGATATAAGAAACAGATTTTTGATTTAGCCCACAACTTGCTGACAGAAAACACCATGAGATTGTGAAATTCCTTCCTAATGTAAATTTTGTCACATGTACAGGTCTCACTAACAATCCTTCTCCTATCTCATCCTCAAGAGAGGAAAGATTACCTCAATTTTCTCATCAAACCTGACACCTAGGCAGTACTTAAGAAGAAAAAACGTATTTCAGCAATTTCACCCAGAAGAGCAGTCTCTAAATACGCAACAACATATGTAGTTTCAACCACCAAGGATTATTAGTCTACAGCACTAACAAATATCCACAATAAAACTCATCATATTTCAACAAAAAAACCTCTTCACTGTTATTTTCTTGAACTTTTTAAAGCCAAAAACTAGTATACCTTAAAGTCAGATTGGGTGCAAGTAACTAACACATTAGTTTCTTACCTTTCAAGCTCACAAGTGCTTTTGCTGAAGAACCTGCAATATATCAAAAAGTACACATAAATCATAAGTTATTTCAAACCATACAACCTATGCACAGTCTACTCATTCTTAATTAATTCTTAGGCAGAAAGTGGAATTTAATATTAAATCTTTCACAGCTGAATGAGTGAACCCAGTGCGTCCTCCATAGCGCCAAGTATAGCATTATATGTTTATTACCCATATTGAAAGTACATTCATGTTTTCTTTTTTTTCCTTTAGTTTCACATTTACGGAACAGCTTCAGATGCCTAGCACTTTTGTTTAACACAGCAAATTCTGAGCAAACTTTATGTCCAAACTACGTATTTCCATGCAGCTGCTTGTTTGATGCAGTTGCAAATATATTGCACAACTGACAAGAAAACTGTAATGAACACTTTTTTTTTTTAATTATTTCTACCAATTCAAAAGTCTTCAATGCCCAAAATTCCAATAGCAGCAGTCATTTATGCTCTCTAAGCTCGGTTCAAAACTAAGGAGATGGATAGTTAGTTGCCCCCTGGTGGAACCTTCTTATTCAGAAAGGCAGCAGCAGACACAGATATAAATGTATATCCTTATAAATGTATAATCCTTAGTTTGCTTGAACTATTCAAACTGCATAATGCATCCATCAAAACTTCACTGCTCCCCTTCCACTGCATCCGTAGGACCTCTGCAGTGCTTCTGGGCCAGGAAGAAGCACACAAAACTGTGCCTGACTATGGCGTTCATACTCTGGAATTTTCAAATGGCTCTCCAAGAATGAGTTGTTTGAAGCAACTACATTAGCAGAGGAGAAATATATTTCTGCATGCTTCCTCAGATTCAAGCTTTTCTCTCAAATCAACTGTATCTTTCCAGTTATGTTCCAGTGTTGCAACCACTCCATCTTGCATCGCATCTTCTTCTCCCTTCACTTTCCCCACTCCCTCCTTCAGCTTCTCTTTGGAACTGCTGTTCCAAGAACATTTCTGACTCCAAAGGTCTGGAAATTCCTTTTCTTGTGGCTGGCCTGTATCTAGGTCCTAACCCAAATAACTTCACAGTGCCAGTGATCCTTGCCTCTAAGAAAACACATTCCAGGGAATATCACAGAGCCAAAAAATGAACTATTGTCCCTTTCCAGGGGAACAGAGCATTTTGGTTTGGGGTAGATTGTTGAAGAGAATACAGGTGCAGCTATGGCACACAGACCCCTACGTTCTTTATTTTTTTCATCATGGTGTTTGGTGCCATCTTATTATGCCTCATGTTAAAAAAAGAAATCAATAAAAAAAGAAAAAGGAAGAAAGTTTCTATTCTTTTAAAAAAATTTTTAAAAAGTATAAGGTATGAAATGGAACTAGTTTTAATTCACTAGTGGTTTAGAGGGCCTCCACCTCACTACCTCCCAAGCTGTTCAAGTCTACAGCAGCTAACACGTATGGCATTACATGTCGAAAACAAGGTGACAAACCTGGGCTGTACTGTTGCCCTTCTTGCACATTTGTTTTCCGAGATATCACCTTTGTCACGTTGGAAACCCAACAGTGAATGGTACAGGAAGATGCTTCTACGATGCTCCGATTCACAGTGAATTTAGTTCTTTTAACTAAGCTGTATGCTAAAGGTATCACAGGATTAAAGCTTTTTTTTTTTTTAATTTCATACTAATAATCAGAGCCTGTACACCATGCTTGCATAAATCCATAGGTACCCTGCTATCAACCAAGAATGCAGTCCTGAACAGTAATGGTAAAAACAGTGAAGAACTAGTGTCCCCCGTCAAATTAACATAAGGGATGGTGGGAAACGCATGTAGGGATTAGTAAGTACACACAGTTTAAGAACATGGGGAAAGCAGATGTCATTGGGGAAGGAGACGCAGAAGCAGGGTCATCAGGATTGTCAAATGGAGGAGATGCTGGCTTTTCAGAATGGATCACTATTGTGAAAGATCTCGGGCACTTCATCTGTGACACCAAACATACAGGCTGTACAGGGGGATTGGCGTGAATCTCATAGCTGAAGCGCCGGAGATCCCTTGCTAACCATCAAACTCGGATGCTTCACCTGTGAGACTGATGAGCGGAGCAGAGTGTTAGATGACTGGCATCAGAAACAACAGGTAGAGACCTGATGGACAGCAGAACGTCACTGCGCTGTCTTCTAGCTTTATAATATTACCACTCCAAAACCGCATTAGTTGCCAAGGACTTTTCCACATGGGATAATCTTCAACAGATGCATGCTAGAATAAAGCTGCTCATTTGTTTTCACTTAACCTGCAACTAAAGTAACGTAACTGGAAAAGGGCATCTTTATTCAGGAATACAAGTGCCCAAATAAGAAATTCCTGATCTAGGCAAGTTCAAAGTTAAAATGAAGTATTTTAATGTAACAAGTTGCAGAAAATTATCAACACAAACACTTCCTGTAGTTTAAAACATTAGAATACTAATGATACTTGATGTAGGACATCAAGATGACAATGGAGATGTCCATAAGCTTAATTTTACCTTAAAGGCAACAATATGATACATGAGTTTTCTTCTCAAGTTCTTCTATATTGATTTTAGGGGCTTCCTGCAACAATACCAAACTTCAAGGAATACAGTACATCACCCTACTTTTTCCATTTAGTTTGCCAGTACCGTACATAATACCAGGGCCACAAATGGATGGTCTTCTAAGCAATAATGTGTTACAATAAAAAACCACCAACATTTATAAGATAAAAGCATTTCAGAAACTATACAAATGGCAAAGTGATTCAGGATAGATTAAGTTTATCAAAACTATCCAATATTTTAGTTAAAAAAATTATTAGATTTATAATAACCCAAATTCGCATTAAGTGCCAGTAATTTATTTATACTTCTGTTCTGAATAACAAACATATCATTATAGACAGCCTTTTTAACCAGCACTTTAATTATAAACATAGAGACTAAAGTAGAATATATGCACATGCTTGAATGTAAATACCTATTATGACAATGACGCAGATTTCATTTCTACAAACATCAAGCACTTAAAAACCAAATGGGTGGAACGGAAGAAATAAGGCCTATGCATCATTTAGGGGACTACAGCCAAAATCTGGGAGGTGCCTTTCTTAATACTAAGAGTTAAAAAAAACCCTTGACCAAGGGAAGAAGTACAGCCAGCCTCACCACAGCAGTGGCTCAGGAATTTGAAGGCCTGCTTTCAGTAGCCTACACTGGCATACTGTTCCAGTGCAAACTTTACAATTGGCTTAGTCTTGTCTTGGTACCCTATTGAGTATTGCCTTGCATATGTCATTAGTAAATGGATTACTTGAAGACAGTCTTCACACTTGACTAAGTCTGAAAAATCGGGAAAAGATTCAGAACTGAGCTAGGAGAAAGGTTTGAAGATCTAAAAACATGCCTTATTGTGAGAAAGTCAAGACACTCTAATCTTGTTCTTCCCAAAGAAGGTCAAGATCTGCACTGATCACAAGTATCTACAGAGGAAGATAATTTAGACAGTAAATAGCTCTGCAGCCTTTTTTTACAAGGCAAGGCATGACTAGATCCATTTGTCAGAAAATGACATTGGGTAAGTTCAGGTTAGCAATGAATGCAAAGTTTAACAGATTTTATGAAACTATACTAAGAAAGGGCATGTCGAGCTCCCCATCACTCAAAATCTTTCAACAAAGTTTACATCTATGTTTAAAGGGAAAACTATAGCTAGGAAGGAAGCATGGAATTGATGCACAGACATTCCAAACTCAAGTATCCTAGCATGCTTAATGAAGAATGTAAGACGATTATAATGGCTTTTTCTGGCCCTGAAATAAATAAATCTGTAAGATATGTGCACCACAGATGTGCAGTAAAAATAACTGTGTGCTAGATGATGAGGCATTTAATAGTAAGATAACAGGAAGCTCATTAGTAACTAAGAGTCAGGAATAGGTGTATTTGTTTTATAACACTTGCAAGAAGTGATTTTCATGAAATCCATGTAAAACCAAAATTTAAAAAAAAAAATAATCAACATTAAAATAACCTCAAGTCCGTCAAGTCTAGCACGATAAGGACCCTGATGTTTTCATGCTAGGCTAGCTAGGAACCCGACTGGCTTCAGCGGCTGCTGGTGCGGGTCCAGCAGATGGAGAGCTCCCCGAGCTCTGAGCCGCTGCTCTCCCTGCGCCCATGGCCACCAGGAAGCCTTCCTCTAGCCCCAACCTTCTTCTCCTAGCACAAGGGAGCACATACAGAGGATTACCATGAAGAGAGCCTAAAAAACCTCCTCTAACTGCTCAGTAAGCAATATGAACAGACTTAAAAAGGAACTCTGATAGTTTGCCCCCCAAAAGTATTTCTGATGTGGGGATAGGCTTTGAGGTATGGGGGAAAAGGCGCAAAAACTCTTCTCCTTTTCAAGAATTAAAGTCGGGTTTAAGTTTAAAAAGAAGCATCGATTCCCTTCCCCCATTTGAAAATCCTGTAACTGAACAAAAGATGTGGGGTCCGACTGCAATTCAATACGGGCAGTTGTGGATGGCCTGATGTGTATTTTCAGCACTAGCATGAAGCAAAGCAGTTTAAATACAGCTTCTCAACAGCTGATCTTAAAATTTAAAACAGAAACACAGACAACCACATTACCTTTGTGAAAATGTTTTCAATTTTTTTTTAAATTAATTTGTAACAGCCAATTACAATTTTGAAAATAAAGGTTACAAGTAACCAAAGGGATATTCCATAGCTACTGATTTTACCAATGTGTGGGCAGAAATGGGCATATCTAAATCAATATAGAAAACTCTAGGATCCAGATAAGCAACTACATAATATAAAACCTTTCCTCTCCAGATCATTGCACTATTTTGTCTAAATTCTACGCAGGTGAGCAGTTATTTTAACATCGGTTGCATAACTGCCTCAGAAACCTATGTAATTAAACTACATGGCCAGCACTAAAAATGGTGTGACAGAGGAAACTCATGAAGAAGAAGGGAAAAACATGAGCCTTTATTATAGGTTGAGTCATTAACCCTCTGAGACATCATTCATCTACACAAGGACAGCACAAGTTGTTTCAGCAGAGGAAGCATCTCAAACAATTGGCCACTAAAAGGATAGCTTATTCAGGAAAACTTAGAAAGTAAAAAGCAGGCATCAGAAGAAAAAGTGGCTTTGGGTAGCTTTTAAGCTCCCCCAAAACTTTGGGCTTGTTGAAGAGGTAAATAAGTAAACGAACAATAGCTTTTAGCTTCAAGCATGAATCATTATTTCCCTCATGTTACGAACCCACTAATAAGCTGACATTTGTGTATTTCGAAATCCTAATTTAACTACTGGATGGCAGTCAGTTTTTCAGCCATGCGAAGCCTTTTACAGGACTTGCACAGATGATAACCACCATACCAAAGCCCTCTTTTGAAACACTGCATTCTCATGATGGACAATATGCTGATACCATGGTAACATACAATTTTAAGGGTATGCAGCACAAACAATCCCAAAATTATTTGTTGTGGGTACTGTTTAGCAGCCATAGAGCTAATCTTGAACTTGCTCTCAAATGCTGTATTCTTATATAGTTCTGCTGATGTTTTGCCTCAAATGTCCCCAGCACAGCGGTGCTAGGCTCACGGCCCCTTCGGACTGGAAAATGGAAGTGGCAAGAGGTGTGCCATATCCCTCCTCCAGCCATCCAGGAAAGCATCAGAGCCGAGCAGAGCAGAGCAGAGCAGGGGAAGGGTACCTGTGAACCACAGCATAAGGTTGTGCTGGGGATAAAGACAATGATTTCTGCATGAAGTGCCGCCCTTACACTGCAGCCTCCGCCCATGGGATAAAAGGCCTTGTCCCCCTTCCCTTCTTCTGCCTGTCCTAAAACACAAGCCCCTAGATACAGTTCCAGCAATGTCTACCAATATATATTTGGCAATATACTACTGTTATCAGTATTTGTGCTGTAAAAGGTTAACATTTTGACACCCATCACTACTACAGTCTGGTTTCTTTCCCCGATCCACCTGCCGCTTGTTGTTGTTTATCTACACACAACACAGAAACACTGCGCTCCCCAGTAGCTCAGTGGTTTACTCCTGGCAGCAGCCCCGTGCCGATGATCGTTTAGTTAGCTAAGCGCACTTTCACTTCTGTCAAAAATGGCATCTCACTCTCACTTTTACAGAGCCGATTCCAGACGTCCTCCTCATTCAGACTCGCTTGTGCAAAAGAACGCACCAAGGCGCAGCTTTGCCCATGTTGTTGCCTGCAGAGCTCTGCCTCTACCAGGACCAGGACAGTCTGCTAGTCACACTTGCACGTGTTGTCTGTTTTATCAGAGTCTCACCTCAGCTTTACTGCATGTACCTTATAACCGAGTAATCCACAAATAAGACTGCTGTGACTAGTAGCAAGAGTCAGAACATTATGCATACTCCAATAGAAGCAACTGCTTTCCTGTGCTGAGACGAAGAGAGATAGCCATCTGGTTTGCAGCAGGAAAACTGCCCACCACTTACCTCCACTGCAAAATTACCAGGAGATAAGGGGAGGGAAAAAGCATTGACTAAAATTACTCACTCATCGGGCACCAACCCAACAGTCTGCAGAAAAAAATTTCGCCTCCAAAAATATAAATTCAATTATTACTATTGGAACTACTTCTGCAATTGGGACTTCTGCAATTCTGGAATTTTTCAGCTAGAGGATTTGCCACAGAATTGTTCTCTCTTCACAGAACTTTGCTCTATCCCAGGTTACTATAACCCTCTCCCCTGGTAACACTAGTAAGAAAATGCCTCAACTACAAGAAATGCATGTAAACTTAGGCACTGCCATCTTCTTTATTTCTCAGATTGTCAGTGTGAACTCTCTTATCCATTTCAAAAGGACAGAGTGTCAGCTTTAGAGAAGAATGGAACAATAGTAACTTTAGCAGATAAAATAAGCACATATTATAAGACTACTAACTGCATTACATTTATCTCTCTCCTGGGCTAAGGAATATTCAACAGCCCAATTGCACTACAGAAATTGCCAGAGGGCAAATAGGTACGATCAGAATACTCTGGGACAAATTCCACTTAATCAGCTTTCCAATTTGAAAGTGAAACTGCATAGTTCTTACCACACTGCAAAATTTCAGTTTTCTTGTCACCGAGTATGCCATGTTTACTTTTAATTCTTTTTATGTGAAAATTAAGTTACGGTCTACTACTTTACTATAAAATATGAAGAAAATTCACAGGAATTATACATCAATCTGAAAGTCTCGTAGTCATGAACTATTTTAACTTTTTAAGGAACTTATTTTTATACCACTATGGAAGATTCCAAACCCAATTTTGCAATGCTTACTGTTATTATCCCTTATAAATTAAGTTACAGACTGAAAGTCACATGAAGTCAGTGTTAAATCAGTCAGGACTAAGTTTATATCTTCATTTTAAGTACAGGACTAGAAATGAAAGAATTGTGTGTGGCAATAGTTACAGTGTAATTTGAAAACACCTGGTTCACCAAAAATGGAAAGAATAAGAATGGAAATACAAGGCAAACCCTCTTTGAAACTTTCATATTTCTAACAGTTCACCAACACTAGAGAAAAAAATGCTCTATTTCATGAAAAAAACAAAATATTCCTTATGTGCACTAAACTTAATTAAATACAAGCCTTAGGGACAAGGTCAGCATGGGAGAAGCCTATTATCACCACAAACACATGCACTGTGTCTGCTTCCTCTGCCCAGCAGATACCGTAACAACAACATTGCTGGTAAGGGTCTGCATTATAGCACAATCCTGAGTGAAACTGGGTCACGTGCGGTACTGTACTATCTGTTACAGGTGTAGCAACAGACCTGTCAGATCTTCCTGATGCCACTCTGGGCAATATAAGGGTGTCAAAGAGACAAAAAAATTTATTATTTTTCATACTTTACGTTAACTTCTTGAAATGCACAGTGCCTTCTCTCGAAGATGGGTAAGGCAAATGCAGGAACAGTAACTTAAACACCATCCATTCTAGTGAAGATGGAAAGTAGATCCAATAAGCAATAAAACACTGCTGATTATTAATTATGGTTATCTCAGTTGGTCCATAACTTATATTAATCAGATTCTACTATGGTATAGTGTACACAACTGAGCTGTACCAAATTAAGACTTGTTAATTTATGATGATCCTTCATAAATCTTGTTAAAACAATGACAATGGCCATGTAGGGCTATTAACCATTTTGTCTCCTGACAGTTGTCGGAGTCGTAATGGAGATCCACACACCTTAGTCTGAAGCAGTATTTTAACTTTGAGTCACTTCTCCCTGAGAATCTTCTGATATAGAATAGTTGGTACATTCATGAACTTGCACGGTGATGTGTGAAACAGTGTCGCCAAAAACATAAGTTGAACCTGCTGTATGTATTTTTACTGAAACTACTAAATGCCCAGTTTTAGCTCGGCACATTTTTACGGTTTCATCTAAAGTTTTGCAATGCTTTATGTAAGCCCAGTTCTGCTAGAGCTGTATACGGAACAACAACAGATAGTAAGTGACAGACTCTGAAAGTAACTTAAAGCTTCCTGGATGTCCCAAAAGCAATTGTGTCTTTTTTAAAGCAACAGTCAGAATAACTTTGAGAAAAAAAATGGTTATTAGTCTATATATTTTCCTAAGTCACTGAATAATTTAGTGATTACTCAGTAATTTTCTACAAGGACTTAAAACCACTAAACTGAAATAATTATCAAAATCCAACTAAGTCATGACTACTGTCAATATACTCTACAAAGCTACAGTATCAAGCCATCAAGGAGAAGCCCCCTTTCTCAGTAAACCCCCTCTGCATTCTAATCAAGTGAACGACAATGGATTCCACACACAGATCAACACAACAAAATCTCAATGGAAAAATAATCAAATTGTTTTTCCCCTCAGAAGAGTAGAGCCCATAGTAGTACAGATAGTAGAGGGGCATTTCTCTTCTCCATAAGTCACTTCCAAAAAGAGACATCTCTCTCTAGAGAGCTCTTGTGAATTTACAGATGCATATTCACGCATTACCCTTTCCTTACTGAAATAACTGTCTAAATAAGCACAGTGAATTCACAGAACCAGTAGTTATATACAAGCAGCATCTGCAAGCATGCATACGTATGACTTAGGCCTGTACGCAGTTATGCATATCTGTTCTAAGCAATGCCTTCACATTGGCTCAGTTCTTTCCACCTTGTTCATTATTTCTACCTTGTGCACCATCTCTGTGATAAAAGCTGTCTCAGCCTTCCAAATTGCCTCACACACTCTTTCCTCTGTCACCCTCTAGATCTCCTTTACTTAGACGCTGTCTTCAGTGTTAAGTGCCAGAACTTAAAATACAGCAATGATTATGAGAGCATACGATAGATACCAGTTGTTGATTTCATGCCGTTCTCTGTCCTGTGGTTTCTCAGACTGAGGATCACTACTGCTGCTTAGAGTATCACTAGAAGTAAAAGGGTAATAGGGTAAAGAAAAGACAGCAGTACAGAAAGAGCCAAAACAATTATAAAAAAAAAAAAAAAATCTTCTAGTTCAGCTTAGAGCTCTGTTCAGTCGCTGGTGGTTATCAAAGAATTCTTGCTTTTTTCTTTCAGCAAGCGGCTTAGGTGTCCTGTGGCACATGGTCATGATTAATCTAGAATTGACAGCACACAGAAACTGTCCCACCAATTACTTCCAATGCTTCTGAAGAGCACAAAGAAAGTACATAAGAACATGAGCAACTTCTCCTTTATGTACCCCTGTCACTCTTCATATTTCCTCTTTCTGGTATACCAGCACCTTCAATTATTCGCTTGTAAAACTTGTTCTTGATGAATTCTATTGTATGCTTTATAAGACAACATATCAAGGTAGCGTGTAGACACATTTTACATTAAACGATGTCCTCTTCTACAACACTCAAGTAGCTTGTGCACAAATGCATATATAGAGCAACATGTGTATATCTCCCATCTACGCCCAAGTTTTTACCTAATCTTTGTGTGCAGTGAAAACAACGTTCACACAAACCCTATGGAGACATATAGGTCTGCACGTATGCAAGCAACTATTTCTACACTGTCTTCCTATACAGCTAGCTTACACATACTGACATACAATGACGGGTCTTTGAGCTCTTCCCTCTGCATTTATCAGTGCCCCCTAGATGCAATGTGCACACCCTAGCCCCCCTGGTCCTCCGGAGGTGCTCACGCCGTACACAGCACACGCTAGGGACACCTATGTCCTCCTTCCCCGCCCCGGGTGACAGCAGGGACAGGAGCGCCGGGCTGCTCACCCCTTGCCCGGGGCGGGACGCTCCCTGCCCCGCACTGCCCTCACGCCCGCCGGCAGGGCAGGCTGTCAGCTGTGCACCGCACGCTCACGCACGCCCTGCCCTCCCTTCCCCGCCCGGCCCGGCCCGGCCCCCGCTTCCCGCGCCCCGGCCCCGCACCCCGCCC
>VZSF01000125.1:107903-147322 GCA_013398295.1 Chionis minor
CCGGGCCGCGCTCCCGGGGAGGGGGAGAGGGGCCGGGTTTGCCCCGACCCGCTTCGGTGCGGGGGGAAGGGGGGGAACGACACAGCGGCCGTGACAGAAGGTGTACGCCCGCCCCGCGGGCCTCCTGGGTGCCGGCAGGATGAGGGGGAACGGAGGGGTACGGGGGCAGTAGACCGACACTTGGGCCGAAGGGTCCGCGCTTACTAAGTAGCTTTGGACAATCCTTATATCCATCTTCCTGCATTAAATAATATTTTCTTGCCCCTGCTTTTCACTGTTAGCTGCCACCTGCCCAACCAAAATGATTGCAAAGGTGAGACTTCACAGGGAATTGGGGGCAAGAATAAAAAAACGCAGCATAATCGCTCCTGGCCCTGCCGCGGTGGCCTGTGGCACTCTTCCTGAAGAGGCAACCGAAGTGCTCACCAAGGCCAAGGCCTGAAGGTCAAGGTCTTGCTTGTTCTCACCCAGAGCCGGGGGCAGAGCCAACAACACTGATGGTGGGTGGCTGCTGCCTGACAAAGGCCGTGTCGTGGTCTGCCCTCTCATGCAGCCTGGAGAAGAGAAGGCTCCGGGGAGACCTGAGAGCAGCCTTTCAGTATCTGCAGGGAGCCTACAGGAGAGCTGGAGAGGGACTCTTTGTCAGGAAGTCTAGTGATAGGACAAGGGGTAATGGGTTTAAATTGGAAGAGGGGAGATTTAGATTAGATATTAGGAAGAAGTTCTTTACTGTGAGGGTGGTGAGGCACTGGAACAGGTTACCCAGGGAAGTTGTGGAGGCCCCGTCCCTGGAAGTGTTTAAGGCCAGGCTGGATGGGCCTTTGAGCAACCTGCTGTAGTCAGAGGTGTCCCTGCCCATGGCAGGGGGGTTGGAACTTGATGATCTTTAAGGTCCCTTCCAACTCTAACCATTCTATGATTCTATGCAGTGCCCTGCCAGGGCAGCGGAAAGCTTTCTGCCAGCAGCAGAGATGGGTTCCTTGTGTAGTCCCCTTAGGCCTCTGCAACACAAGTGAATTTTAAAGCTTCTGCAGCAAGAGTTCAAAGCATGGCAGTATTATCATAAGCCACAAGCATCTTAAATGCTTATGGACCAAACTCTTTAAAGATGCTGGGCTTTGACAACAGTACCTACTGCTACCACCCAAATTTCCTTTTTTTTTTTTTAAATATATGAAAATGCAAATGGAAGTTCAAAATAAATGAACAGTATCCCTTAGTCAAGGCTAAGTCAGTGTCACATCTTAGACATATTGCCAACAGCACCATGGTGTAATACAAAATGGATGCTATGCTTGCTTGTTTGCATCTCTTTAAAAGCATCTAGGTGAAACCAAGGATCCTGCAAAACACATTAAATGTATATCTTGGGACATGGAATAGAGTTTTTAATTTGTATTCTTAATTTGTTAATGAACTCAGATGACTAGGCACTCTAGCGGGTTGAGAGAGGCGGGATATAGGTCACAATATTAAACGATTTTTAAAGTTAAAAAAAAAAAAATCAACACTGCCCTTGTGCTTAAGAGGAAAAAAGTGAGTTTCTAAGAGAAGAAACAAACTGAGTAAAATCCTTTAGAAATTCCCCCAGAGCTTTCTATGTACATTGTAGCAGAGTTTAAAAACAAACAAAAAAACCCCCCCACAGTTAAAAGACAAAGCCTAGCATGCATTTCCACCCCCTTTTTCAGGTCATTGTTCAGCCTTCCTTCCCTTTAGCACCCAAAGGGATGAAGATGCTTCAGCAAGAGCTTTCCACACTGCCCAGCACAAACCAAAGCAACTGCAGTAGCAGATGCAAAGCAGCATAGCCATAACGCTAAACAAACTAGTAACAAAAAAGCAACACCACAGTGATCTGTGCTATTTCAAAGGCAAAAAACTACACAACATTAAACCCTGTGCAATTTTCCCCTTTAATAGAACTCCTCCACCACCCAAAAGGCCTGACATGGACCAGACCTCCCAGGCTCCAGTGAACAATAACGTGTTAATTACATTAATACTTTTTCTGTATTTCAGCCAGGCTCCCCTTGTTCCAAGGGTTGTATGTTAACGCTCAGCTAAGAGTGGCGACACCAAGACTTCCGCAGTTGACAGAAGACACCCATCACCAGCAAGAGTTTTACTGCTCCGCTTTGCAAACCTTGTCATCAGGTCTTGCTGTGCCGAAAGCGGTGGTTACCCAGCACCACCCTGATGCTAGAGCTTCCACTGAGGCAAGGGATTTTCAGGGAGGGAAAGAAGAGTTTTCTACAACACAATCACATTTTGCAACACTCCTCGGGTCTGCATTTCTAGAAGGAAAAGGAAAGAGGAAAAAAGAAACCAAAAACCCCAATGACTTTCAGGGCTTCTTTGCACATTGTGATAAAACTAGAAAACAGATGAAAAAGCTAAGAGGTATTTCCCTCCACCTCCAACACCTCCTGCCGATCACTTTAAAGATTACCAGATCAGAAGGCAGAATTCAGCTCCCAACAGCATGACGCTGGATATTCCTGCATTTCATTCCAATAGCTGCATTTGGAAAATATTTAGCAGAAGCTATTACCATTCACCGTGCTGAAAGGGTGACGATCAACACTGCATTATGAGGATTCCTGCTATAGCAGACCTTTTACATCCTGGCCTTTCATGAATGCTGCAGTATCTCTATATTCTGGTTTTTCGTTTCTCCTGCACGTGCCGTTTCCAAGCCACGCAAACGCAACCCTGTTTGACGAAGCTGTAGCCAGTGCCATTTGACTGTATGCAGACAAATAAATACACAATGTTTTCAGCCCGTCCTTTTATCATTCTGGCAAGTTTGCAGTTTGCACTTGGGCGACGTGGAAATGACAAAACTATTGTGATAGTCGGGCACGGTGACCGAGAACATCTGCGCTGGTTGCTAACAACCTGCCATTAGGTACTGCTGACTCACCCGCCTCGCACAGATGGAGGGAGATCTTTCAACTGGCTTCGCTCATGCCATTGGCTTTCCCAGAGGGTCATGTTAGGCAACTGCTCTTAATGGTGCGTGCCAAAACGCTGCAGAAAGCACTTCCGCGCTCCCATTTCTCCCTAATTACTGCAGACGATATTAAGACATGGGTTACACCACCTACTAATCAAGACATTCAGAGTCTTGTCAGCACAGCGCAGGTAATGCTACTTGCCGGGGACAGGAGACGGTTGGGGCGTTATTTTCTCACCTCCCCAAGGCAGGCACTGGTGGCAGGAACAAAAGCAGACAGCTGGCCAAAGAGCGTGCTCTTCAGTCACTGAAGCATGTTCTTGCGAAGTCTGAGTCCTGCTGCTGCATTAATCACATTATGAAATTAGAATTTTTAACGAGAGGGCGGGGAAAAGGGTAGTTCCCCCTTTTAGTTGCTGGGAAGCCATTCCTCCTTCTCACCCTCAGACTACAGTTGCATACCTCATTTTCTGTGAAAGCGACGCGCCATGCCCACTGGCCCACACGCTGCCTTCACACCGGAACGGATGAAAATGAGCAAGTCATCTTGGCTGCGATCTACATCTGCATTTCTTCTCGTAAGTGCCACTGCATCTCCAAAACGATCATTTCTGGAGAAGAAGTAGCCTGGCATTTGTTTGAAAGTATAAGGATACACAAGCTCTTGGTCAGATGCATGTACTCCACAACAGTGGAAACTACTTTTTTTATGGGCATAACAGAAGGAGTGAGAGTATAATGGACTAAGTTAGGGGCTTCAGCACATATATAAAAGCAATTTAAGCAAAATACTAAGTGGGATATAAATTGGCCGCGAAAACACTTCAGCAGAACATTACATTCCCAGAACTCATAGAGGGAAGTCTAGAACGGTCTTCCAGAAAGCAAGCTGAAGCAAAGAACTCTGTAGTTACAAACACTGCATGACCCATTGAAGAACACGAGTATAACTCTTCATGGTATTGAGAAAGTTTGATGTGCCCAGAAGTCTTTTTCATATATAAATTATTTGGGGCTTTTTTTTTTTTCCCTCCTCTTTTCTCCTTTCCTCTAATTAGAGACAGAAGGGGTGGGGAGGGGGGGGGTGGGGACGGACACGAATATTTCATTCAAGGCTGTACTAACTGATTTAAAGATTGTTTTATGGCTAAAGTACAGGGTTGGGTGACCTGTGCTGTACTTCTTTTCCCCTCAGCCACTTCTTTCCTGCATGAACTTGGACAAGTCACAAACAATTTACGTTGACTGCCAATCAGTCAGCCTAGGCTGGCTTCCTTCCATTTACCCAATTCACATAAACTGTATGGATTATCTTAACATTTGCGAGCCATTTTACAACAGAGCCTCCAGCCATGCTAAATAAAGATAAAACGGTTAAATATTTATACATTGCTGCTTTTTTCTAGTTTACCATTTAGAGCAGAAGTCATTCCTCAACATCCCTCCTCTGAAAAAAGCAGAGGATGTCATGGGACCTAATGTCTTGACAACTCATTCCTTTCAAGTAGTTTTGACAGAAATGGGACTACCTATTCAGCCAGCTCCGCTTCGTGCACAGAGTCCAAAAGTAACGCCTTCAGTGGTTGTCACCGCGCTGCTCTTCTGAGCCTGGCCCTGGGGACAGGCTGGCTGTGTGCTGGGTCACAGCGGCACCAGCGCCTCCTTTCAGGACTAGCAGGTCCACTTTGCAGTCAGGCAAGCTGTCAGCAGAAGCAGCACCTGAATTCACATTAGATTTCACTGTGGGACAGTCACACCAGGGCTCTGCTATGGTCCCCGAAGGACACCTGCTGCCTCTTCCGAAAGCCCTGTTGCACTGTATCAGTTACTGCTGTACTTGTGAGGTTAGAGACAACTCGGGACATATACTTGCTTGTGCTGCAATTGTAATTGAGCACTAAATACACATCGTAAAGCACTCCTTGCACTGCTTGGGCTGGAACAGAAGGGAGCTTTGAGCCACCTCTGGTACAGGTGACAGAGGGAACATCAAAAGCATCTACGTTTAATTCCTGGTCTGAAACTGAACTGTAAGCTGTTTTTGTTTTTTTTTTTTTTTTTTTGCAGGGGCTGGCAGGAAATCTACCTCACAAAAAAAACCAAACCAATTCTCATGTTCTCTTTCAGAGATGGACAAGATTATACTTAAGCGACTGACCAAAAATTTCTGTTGGAAGCAAAACAATGGATTAGCCACTGGTTAAGCTACTTAAGAACCAAAATACAAGACCACTCTCTTCACTTCCTCTCCAAATCCAGCAGCAGCAGCAGCCTCAATCGATTCTTTTGTGTTGAACTGTCCTCAAGCCATACAACTTACCCAGTCCTTCCACATCTCCTCTCCCCGACAGCAGCTTTGTAAGTAAGTAGATGGAAACATCTACTACTCCTCATCCTCTTCTGCTTCGTGGGTCCTGGAAACAGCTGCACCATAAGCAACCACTTCAGCTTCAAACTCCTTTTTCATAATGCACTGGGACATTACAACATTTTAGGAATGGATCTGCTGTTTCCACACAGGTTACCAGACTGAAGCTGCAACTGTCAGTATGAGCTTGAACTGCCCCTTCTTGGGAAGGGAACTGTCATAGTGGAGCACAAACTGAATGCGCTGCCAGTGTGTGTCCCTGCAGATGAGCCACCTTGGCCCAATAGCTCAGAGAAATCAGTAATTTTTGAAGAAAAAAACCCCTGATGTAGCTCTATAATCAAGTACTCCCGTATTGCTCAAGGACTTACTGAAAGTGAGATGTAACAAACGTCACTAAACATTGAAACTATTAGTTTATAGTGATGTTTCAAGACAGGGAATTCAAGACTACCCACAGAGTGGCAACAAACCTCACTCCAGGTCATGATGAGTGAAGCTTGAACCCAAACTCAACTTACGGCTTTGTTAGGACTTGAGTCTACAACAACCAACTTACATCACATTGAAGGTAGATATTTAAAGGAGGTTTATTGGGGCTAATACTAAATTCAAACAGCCACAAGTTCATTTTCCATGTTTACCGCACCAACTGTTGACAGATCAAGTCTCAGTGGAAAGTCCAAATTTTCATTTCACCATGACTTCCTGAAACGTGACTACAGATTTCAATATTTGGCATTTGATCTTCAGAGAGAGATATCATGTTTAAAAACATTCTACCAAATACATTTAAATCATGACTCAAAACCAAAACAATTTGGAAGTTTTGAAACATAAAGCTGTTAGTATGAAATTAGCTTTTATTTTTTACCTCAAAATAAATGCACATTTATCATTTATTCAAATGAAAACTGAAAAAGGGTATCTTAAACAAGAGGAAACCTTAACAGAGCAAATATCGCAAACATACTCAAGTTCCTTCTCCTGCTATTTTCCAGCTCTGTTTGGCTAAAAAGACAAGCTTGATTTTTATTTTTTTTGTCAGTTTGGTCAATTAAAAGAAACACTTGAAAGCCCCAAAATTAGAAGTGGTATAAAACAAAACCAGGTACTTGTTCTCATCAGAATTCAGGTCCGTGTGTTGCCACACATTTATACAAAACTTTCACTAAGTGTTGTACTAAATAGCATTTAGTAACCTCTTCTGCAGTTTAGCTCTTGATATCTTGGTAAGAGAAGTCAATGCATAAGCATGTCAGAAGTCAACGCTATAGTGTAACTACAGTATAACTCTAACAGGGCTTCTAAATACTGTTCACCAGAGTGATGTCTTATAGTTGAATTTCAGTTTCAGCAGGTACTTCAGATTTACCTGAGCAACATCATACACAATATATCTGGGAAGAATGTTAAGGAATAATTATAGTTGTTGATATTAGTAACACAAAAAACCCCTCAAAACACAGTCAAAGTTTACCTTCGAACTTAAGTTACCACACAGATGCCTGTGTGATTAAGGAGTTCAACAGCTCAAACCACAAATCTTTAAATTTGATTTTTCTTTGAATCTGAAAATGTTTTATACAATAGTTAGAAACAAGCAACTAGCAGTCATATGGAGACTTAATGACGTTGCAGCAGGAATCCTGACTGACAGGCAGATGAACTGACTTAGATACAGGGCTGTACCTCTTGAACATTATTTTTTGTCAGCCACAGTTGCAACACACAACATCTCTCTCACTATCTAAACAGGGAAGCGACGTAGCCTAGATAAGCTCTGCAGTTACTGACCTGGCACCTACAATTATAACTGTAGTTCTATTGCTACCTTCCGGCACAAAGTCATTAATATCCTCTTAATTTCCCACTAAAAAACCCAAACTGGAATCACAGAGAAGAGCTCTACAATGGCTGCCAGTGCTTGCACATTCTATGACCACAGCATTTTATTTTTTCAGAAGACAGTCACAGCTTGCCGATTTGTCTCTCAATGCTTTAGGACTCAAACTTACCTCTAATGCCAATTTTAGATTAAAAGCATCCCCATTAAACACAGTGTAAAACAAAATGAATGCACATCATGTTTCCTCAATTAGCTATTAATAACTGTATTATATGTTATCATCTGACCAAGACAGATGCTATATTTAAGAAAACTCAAGATAAAAACAGTATTGCCATGAGCTGTTGCCAACACTGCTTGTAAGAGGAAAACAGCTTACCAAAAGAGAAGACAGTTTCTGCACAACCCAGAGGTGGTATTAATGGGTTAGTTGCCTCACTGGCAGTGAAGAGATTGATCTGGGACCTCAGACATCACTTATTCTTAGGATGTCTTGCGAATGTTGAGCGCACATTCATTTGGGGGCACTTCTGCCTAGAAAGGGGCTTACTGGCTGCATCTCTGATGGATATCTGAGGTTTACCTCAATACTTGCAAAGGGTCTGGGGAACACAAGAGCAGCTGTGTGATGAGAGCCTCCATCAAGCCACAGAGCTGGCTCCCCCATCTCCTCTTGGCCAAGCTGGCCAGCCACAGTATCACAAGGAAGAAACCAGTCTGGAGTGATGTGAAACAACTCCAAGGCTGCATTCCCCTCCCCTTGTCCTGGCACATCTCTGGGCAAGGCACTACTGGGCACTGTCACCTGGCCACTCCAATGCCTTCAGGTATTGAGTCCTCTTGGGACAACAGCTATTTGCTACATGTATTGTTTCCTTTTGTGCAGAATGACAATTTAAGTGTGGCAACTGTGAAATCATCTCCCTTAAAGAGGAGACTCTAAGTTGTCTGCAACTACTCCGGGGCAGATCTAAAATAAACAAAACACACTGTGCCAAAACTGACCGACGTTAGTGAGGTCCTGCTAAACTCAGCAACACTCACAGCGTGCAGCCAACATAAGAGCAAAGGATACTCATTATACAGAAGACAGGTATCATTAATTCCTGTTGAGATCCCGTTCCCTAAGGGAACCTCTACACCACCAAGTGTGGTAGTGGCTGTGGGATCAGGTGCAGTTTTGCCCAAACCTAGAAAGCGAAAAAAAACCCCACGTTAGTTACAAGTCTAGATGGCAAACACAGACTTTGCACATAAAGAAAATTCAGCATCACCATACTCATGGTACTTGTACTCTGCTACATTAAGAGTGTGAATTTTAGACTTTTGCCTGTTAATTGTCTAATCTGTATGATCAAAGCTAAAACAGACCAGACTTACACCTCTCATATCCAAGGTCTATTAATGAAAAGCTGCACATTGCAGCGTTTTCAGAGAAGTATAACAAACCAATTCTTATGCTCTTTAAACTCTTCAATACAAACCTGATTTGACATCCATAATAGTGTGAGTAGTATGTATTGAAAAAAATGCTAAATCACATTTTATTCTATTTTAGGGAACTGATTTTTGAAGCCTCTCAAAATGAATAGTTTAAGAAAAGCCACTCATTACTGAATGTTACTGTTCTCCACTCTCGCATCTCGGTACAGAAGACAGTCATGATTACCATTTCTTTTGCTTGAATTAGAGATCTAAGTCTTTTCTCTCATCTTCTTTTTCAGTGCAATATACTGATACTTCTTGCAGATAGAAATGTAATGACAACAGCTGTTCCATCTCAACTTTTATTCTTAGATTTTCCCTTCTCTCTAAACTTCTAAGGCACTTTGAAAGTGAAACAATTATTCTTCTGATCTATCAAACCTCTCATCTTCTAAAATACATAGTATTGCTCTGATGAAAGCAACTGAGAAGATGGAGAACGCACCTTGCATTTTCTCTTGCATAATATAAAATCAGAGTTTCCTCCTGAACTTCAGGCAACGCATTGACTTCACTCAACTTCCCAAGTGTACTAACTCCCATCACAAAACACCATATACACATACACAGATCCAACTACAGAGCAATATTATGCAAACTCTTAAAGCAAGTACAACTATGAAATGACTATAAATCATTTAGCAAAGTTCTCTTTGCTAAGCAGAGAGCCACAAGGAAAATGGGCCATCAAAAACAGACTACCGATGACAACTACTAATGCTTACCTTTCACACTGTGTTTTCCCTTGGGCAATTTTGTTATGTGAGAAGCATTCTTTAGCTCATACCTGGACAGCACAAAGAACACACAATAGCATTTTACATTCATTTTAAACTGTCACAGTGTAATTTTTTTTTTTCCAGGCTTCACTTCACGATGAGTTAATATAAAGTTAATTTAGATTCTACTCTTCTGCAACTCAGCCGCCTTCCTTCTTTGTCTCAGTTACTAATTTTAATGCAACACTGATTTTTTTTGCCCCAAACAGCTCTCATTTTAAGAAACAAAGAAATCTTGTTTCTAAAGAAATACGAAGTGCCCTTTCCTCACACTTAAGAAAAGGCTTGCAATTTTAGCATCACCTTCTACCACGATACATTAAGCACATTCAGCAAATTCTCTTCATAAGTTACTTACATATTTCCAAGGGCAACTTCTCCCAGTAGTATTAAGCCTATGGGATCAGCTTGAGATGTGTGACAGTAGTTGGCACTCTTGGATACCATGTCTGCAAAATAGATGCCCTTCCCAAACATGTAGCCGGTCTGCAAGCAGCAAAAGGAAAAAAAAAAAAAAAAAAAGAAGAAAAAAGATTGGGACAGTAACACAAAGGCAGCATTGAATCCACCTGGCTGGGCTCCCAGAAGGGCAAAGCTGCAACTCAAGCTCTTGCGGACACCAGTCAGCAACTCGCTCTGGACACACAACGTTGCCTGCATGCCGAGAGGCAACACTGAGCCCTGCCCATACAGAAATTCTCCTTTTTATGTTGTCTCCAACTGTGGCCATCTCTGGGCACAGGGATGAAGGCAGCCAGAGAAGCTGTCTGTTTTAACGTACCACAGGAGCTTCAGGGGGAGCTATCCGGAGACCCTGCGAGAGGATACCAGCGAAGTTGGTGGTGCGGGAACCGTGCCACAGCAGCTGGCGATTATGAAGCTGCTTAAATGGCTTGTAACGCTGACTCTCTCCTTCACGCTCAATCCTGAAGATCTTCAATTCAAAAAGGAATAGGAGAAAAAGAACAACCAAGCAAATAAACTGTTAACCTTCATGCAACTAATGAGATGGGGAAAAAAAAAAAAAAATCACCCAATCTGAAATAGACACTGATCTGTAAATCTGAAAATTGATCTGGATGGGTTTTAGTATTTGCAGTTTCCCATGTCACACTAGCAAAAGAGAGGTAGCATTGATCACACAGTACTTGTTACTGATTACTTCTCCACCCTCCCTTCCACATTTTCATGACACCCTTGTTTGCTGAAAAAATCATTCAACAAACTAAGGCTCAGTTTTAGATTATGATTACTCCTCCACCTTTTTGAAGCCAATTAAATTAAAATAAAAACACACCCCAGTAAGCTTAGACTGATGTCTTGCCTAGACTTTCACTATTCTATTAAGTAGCAATTGGTCTGTCAAACCAGCCCTTCGACAAGTAACAGGAAACTGTGAACAACTAAGTCAACTTAGAAGAGCCCATCTTCACAAACTTAAAACTCCAGTATTGCCCAGCTTACATCCACGACTTTGAGATCATAGGCGTTGTGAGTAGCAGCATGAGTATTTTTCACATATTGTTTAATAATCTTGGCTTCTTCTGAATCTTTGTCAACAACCTGCAAAGAGGCAAACAAGAAAAGTTTCTTTAGCATGCAAACTAGCAGGCTTATACGGTGATGACATCAATCCTATACTTCCAACTCCCCAGTTGAAGCCTCCTTTATCATTTAGGCCGAAATTTATCCCCAGCTAGAGGAGATGTACAGGTATACAGAAAGCACTCAGTCACACAATGTCTCAAACAGGAAGGCACCTCTGGAAATCTAGATGATTTCCAACTCCCCTGCTCAAAGCAGAGTCAGCTGGAGGAGGTTGCCAAGGGCTAAGTCTTGTCAGGCTGTCAACACCTCCAAGACTGGAGCCTCCACATCCTCTCTGAGCAAACTTTTCCAGTTTTTGACCACCCTCACAATAAACAAACAAAAAACCCCAAACCAAACACTATCAAAAAGAAAAGCTTTTTCTTTTGTTTAAATACAGTTTTCTGTATTTCAATTTCTGCCCATTGCCTCTTGTCATTGGATACTACTGAAAATGAGCCTGTCTATCATCTTTATTCCCTTTCCCTATCAGGTATTCATAGACATTGATAAGATAACCCCTGAGCTTCCTTTTCTCCAGGTTAAAAAGCCCCAGCTCTTTCAGCATCTCCTTGTATAACACATGCACTAGTCCTTTAACCATCTCAGGGGCCTTTCATTGAAGTCGCACCAATACATCTGTCCACTGACATTTAGGTGATTTGCCATACTCCAAACAAACATCAGCTTATAGTCACAGTCACTCATTTCCTTTTATTTCCTTTACCTTAATATCAGTTCGAAGTTTCTCATAGTTGATGTCAATTGGGTCTTTATCTCCATCTTCATTTCCACCTCTGAGAAGGCTGTAAGCAACCTCAATATCAAGCAGGTTGTCCAACATCTGCACTTTAGCCTGAAGAATTTAAAGAAGTTATTTCAGTTGTGCCTTTGACGCATTCAGAGTAACTCTGGAATAACCCAAATTATAAAAGCGTATATGAATCACTGGCCGAACACTGCCATCTAACAACACTGCCTTTTTTATTCAATATATATGTACACTTAAGTACATTAAAATATGTGCACACATATATAAACAGACTAACACGTATCTTCCTATACCTTATACATATAATTATTTGTATATGTATACACGTATATGCACATAAACAAGCAAAAAGATATTCTGAAGAAAAACAAGCTTAACCTCATGAAAGCATGAGGTTAAAGTAAGTTTTAATACCTCACAAATTCTCTGAGTTAGATGTCTGATATCAGACCCATTGTCTGCAAACAACACACTGTTTCCAGTCAATACCTGAATATATTCCAAGTTATTTAGGAGAGGTGGTTTCTTCATCCCAAAGTCATGAGGAATCAGAGTATAGAAGCGGTTGGAGAGGTCCAAGATCTGGGATTCTGAACCGCTGTCAGAAACTGCCTAGACAAGACAACAAGCACCAAAGAAAATTAGTGAGTAAGATTAAGTCTCCATAGCAATAGACAGATGCAAGATACTTGAGGACTAAGCCACAGAAGCAGCAATACAAATAGTGTTAATGCTGAAACTCTCACAGAACTAAAAAGGGCAATTCCATTTAATTGTTTTGCATGTGTTTAAGTTGCAGTACTTGCACAGAAATACACAGAATTTCTGGTACAAGAAAAATCTAATGGGGATTATGCTTCTGAAAGGCAAAATAAAGGCTTCTGGATATGGAAGGGGTGCATGTTCTTGGCAAGGTTCTGGTCTACTCTAATAACTGAAGTAAAACTTTCCATACCTATGCTTTGCCAGGGAGCCCATGACAAAAAAGGGGGTATGCTGGTACACTTAAACAAACTGTTCAGGCAATACCATGTAGTGATTCTTGGAATGGTTCAGATATGGTGTATAAATACTGTATAAATACATATTTATGATGTATAAATACCGTAATGTCATCAAGCCAGACCCTTTCCTGTGTCAACTTAACCTTTAGTCTCATCCTCTAACAGACTTCTCTGAGGTGGAAACACCAGCTCACTACTAGATCAAGACACTGGCTACATTTGCTTAACTGCCATTTCTGTCTGGCTCAGCCCCAAGTTTCTGCTACAAAAAGCATGAAAGATACAAGTACTGGCCAAACTGGTACAACAGTGAAGAGAATTATCTAGTTACCCATGGAACCCACATCCTCTCCTCCAGCGAGAGAGAGCACAGATCTTTATATGCACCATCAGATTCACCCCACTCTGAGCCCAGAACAATTTCTAAATTCCCCTCTTGCTCTAACACCTCTTTCATGCTCACCTGTTGAACCTCATTAAGGATGGAGTATGCACTCTGGATCTGTCGCTTGCTCAGTTTTCCCAATGGCATCTTCTGCAAGTCAATCTGATGAAGATTTAAATGATTAAAACAGGATTTTACTACATTGAAACCATTGCAGCATTCCCTCACTGGTTTCTAGGGACCTAATCTCTCCATCCTGGTAAAACTGAGCACAAGAAGAATGGAAACATTTCAGATTTGGTATCAATCTCTGTGGATTGAGGAATGATGTCAGAAGGACAGTGCACACTACTGAGAAGACATCCTATAAACAAAGGAATACTGCGACAGAAAACTAAACATGCCTGCCAAGGCAACACAAAAAAATAGGGTACTAAGCACCTGGTGAGAAGTTTGACATTAACTTGGTGTCAAATGAATTCCTCAATCACTTCAGTAACCATACATTTCAGGCTGGCAAAGAAGCAAACTGAATGAAATAATTCTTATTCATAAGGTCATCTCTGTCTGTAGGTAGAACTTAGATACCTTCGGCCAACTTTACAATTATCATCAAGGGTCAAATGCAAAGAGGTTATAAGATACTTTGTATTTATTAATGAAAAATGAACCAAAAAAAAGCGCAACCAAACTAAAAAAGTCTTGCTTGCCTGCATTTATCCACTGATTTATCTGTTGCTTTTGTTTGTGTATTGATGGATCTTGGGAGAGTTTCAGATTCGCATTAAATCCTTGCATAGTTAATGACCACCTGAATGTGCAAACACTTGACAAATGTCAAGTCCAATGGAGTCTTTTACGAAGATCATACATACACCCTCTGGACTCTTGACAGCACTCACTGCACACACTGCAGGTCAAACTAGTCTTTACTTAACTTGATGGGTTTAAGATTCAGCTCAAGGACAGAAGACCCTATGGAACCATGTATATCATGTACCGTCTGGGCAAGTTCCACATTATTTATTTACTATGCAAGTAGGAAACCCAGCTGTACGCAGATCTTCTCTTTAAGTTGAACTCAGAAGGCTCTTCTGAGCTACAGAGACTGGTGTGAAAGCCCTGAAGTGATTTTGTACAGAGATTTCCACCTTGTACTGGGCTTAGGAGAACTTTCACCTTTAGCTGCAGCTAAGCACACATAAAGCCAGATACTGAGAAAAGCCAAGATGGACTGCAAGAAAGAAGACAGGCTTCAAAACTGATCATGTCTTAGGAACGAGAGTCACAAAGCCACGATTAATAACCTAATGAAAACCAACTCGCAATAGATTTGTAGCTCCCAACTTTTGGGGACAATACTTTCTTGTTGAGTACCATCCATCCATCCAATTATTAGCTGAAAAATCATGAAGGACATGTAAAATCAAAATAGGTCATTTAACTTGGATGTGCAGAATAGCTGCAGACACCTATACTAACTATAAGTCATATAAACCTATAAATTAACACATATAAGCACTAACACATTAACACAAATACACCCCCCCAACAACGCAATTGAATAATGTACCTCTTCGAGAGCTCACAAGCCAAAGGACTGGAGCTTGTGTCTCCTATAGGTTGTGGTAGGTGAACAAACCCCTGCAGAGCTAATACAAAGCTAAACTGCAGCCAAAGCTTTACCATTAGTTGCATCAAAAGAGCCCAGCAGCCAAGGGGTTGGGTCTAAACCAACAGCACTGCCATTACTGCCAGACGCACTGAGGGCAATGTGAAGAACTAGCTCCACATCACAGATGCGTGCACCAAGATTGTCACGAGAGGCAAGGGAGATGTTTGCCTTCCACCCAGGCCAGAGAAGACACCGCGCTAGTGCAGACTCAGCCCTCTAACTAGCCATTTCATGTAAGGAGATGACATAGATAATTGTAATAAACCCCTGCATGCTCGGTGAGGGAAAACTCTTGAAAGCTGAATTAGAAGCAGGAAGAGAAATGCATCAGATAAATCTATTGTTGTGTAATGGAAAGACTAAGAATTTGCTACAATTTTGATAGAACAAGAGTGCCTGGATGACACTAAGTACTTGAGATCAGGCTGATTACAGGAACCAAGAAGTCGTTTTCAGAGGATGCACAGAAACCTCTAACTAGGAAAAACATTATTTCCTCTAACGGAAAACAGCTGCTTGGCAAGCAACAGTACAGGAAGATAAATCTAATAGGAAGACAATCCCACCTCGAGTCCCAGGTCTCCTATAGATATGCACATGGTGTGAATTAACATAGTTTCAACAGAGTTCTACAAAATCAAATGACATCAGATGATCAGTTCAGTCTTTACTCAGTTACAGTTACAAAGAATTATTAGTATTTAGAAGACCGATGAAAAGAATGACTGAAGATACAGGAAAACACAATTAACCCAAGATACTACAAAATGTTGGGCAAGCCAGCTGAAAGCTTTCAAATAAGCTGTACACAATGCTGCAAGGCCTGTTCTGAAAAGCAGACACACAAAATACTGCAACAGCTGCTTAAATATGAAGTTTTAGGGCAGGATAACTAACCTGTCTGAAGAAAACTGAAATTTGTTATTTAGAATTAACTCAGTTTGAATGGCCGCATTAAAACAAATTGCAGGATCTCTGAACACCAGTAAAACTGTTTCTATGCAAGGAGAGACAGATGATACTACCAGATCACTCTCTGAAAGCTTGTTAGAAACACAGATCAAGAGGTACGGAGGAAAGAAGAATGGATGAAAGTAGGGTACTATTAGAATAAATGAGAAATACAACTAAAATATCTCAAGTTTGGCCCTGTTCAGAAGAGGATCTGGACCTTGTCAAGGTACTTCATCAGTGCATGTATCAACTGGCAGCATTTCTCAAGTCTGAGCTGTGTGTTCATTTGCCATCTTAATTAGTGGCAGTGCTGCCCCCCTTCAAAATGTGGTTCACTGCTCACAAAAAAATAATTACCTCCAGCCTCACATCACCAGCAAATTGGTTATATGTGCTAATATTTTAAGAGCATTCAGTGAACAGTGGTCATGATGTATGTGCCAATGGGAAAAAAAAACAAACAAAAAAACATAGAACTATTACTGATCCCAGGACTGGCAGACGACTTTCTCATAGTCTTGTTAGATAGAAGACACTGGTACAGACATTCCCACAGAAGAACAAAGAATGCGCCCATGTTTTAAAAACTGCATATTATCATAACTAAGTTACTACTTCCAGTGCCTGGCAAATTCTGGTCAAACTTTTGCCCTTATTTTAAGTCTGATCTAAAACTCACACTGACTTCGGGGAAGTATGACACATCCCGGACTGCAAAGAACTTGCTTCTGGCTGTCTAAGTATGATGGAGGGTAAGAAGCAAGAAACATGAATGTGTATAGTCACCTCAAATTCCACCATCGCTTTCTTCATGCTCTCCACATCAAAAATCATCTTAATAAGGTCTTGGATTGGCTTAGCAAGTTTTGATTTCGTTCCAGCACCTACTGTCAGTTTCCTGACAGCTTCTTCATCCTGGGAGGTAAAAATAGCATCGGAATTATCAAAATCGCAAAGGATCAAAGTAACAGGCTGGCTGCCATGGTAACAACTAAAAAACAATTTAGTGTATGCACACTATGACTAGCTTGAAGTTCATGGTGAGCGTGGGACATTGCTCTGACATTTTGGAAAAAAGTGGGTTTAAAAAGCCACCTATTTAGAAATTAGGCAGATGTTATTTCAAGAGGTGGCACTGTAAAACATAAGTAGAATTAAGGGAATAGGAACTCTCTGTGCATCTCTGCTTCACCGCAAGCAACAGTATTAATTACTTTTTCTGCAAGCTGTCTGCTACATAGAGACCTTGACATGAAAAAATGACTGTTTACTATGTTGCTTTTATGAAAAACTAGAGATGCAATAACTAGTTTCACTAAGTTTCTGTAATAAAAAACTGTCACAGATAAGTACAGGAATCACCAATTAGACTTAATACCATCTAGATGCTTTCACGGATAGAGCATTGCACCAATAAAGCATCTGCCAGACGCTTCAGAATATCACTGTACATTGCAGTGCAACAGACACTTTGCTGCTGCAATATTCAAATTTCCAGAAATAAAGCTAAGCATTGAGTACTTTGCACTGGAAGATGACATCCGGTAATTCGGCCGCAGAAAAATGCAATGGCTTGAAAATATGTTCTCTGGTATCTTTATAGCTATTAACAGCATTCAACATTTAAGTTATGGGTATGCCTTTAAAGAGACACACATACTCCCACTGGGCAGAACAAAGAGAATTCTTATCTAGCTTAGATGTCTAAATAGCCAAATCTTACTGGGAATGAATAATTTCTCTTTGTCAGCCTGCTCAATACGTGCACTAAGCAGAACGCTGCATGACAGCTGCTTCAGCATTTGGGAGGATTTCGGATGCAGAAGGTAGATGAGAAGTATTTATTTTAAATAAAAGAAAATGGTATTTTCAGACAGGATGTACATGAAATGACTGCTGATTTAAGTTCAAATTAACATCCTTAAAATTACAGAGTAAACAGGAACGAACACTAAAGGGACTTCAGACCTGACAATGGAAAATTACTTAGTTTCCTAACACATCTATTTTAATGCATGACACTCATTGATCTACAGCTGTCCCCCTGTAGCACAGAGGAGATGCAATAATTGCACCTGCACCTTCACTCCTCAGAGGCTTTTTAAGTGTAAGTGATCCAACAGTGAGCGCAGAACAGCTATAGCAAAGCAGCTAAGCAATGCTCCACCTGGTACAGGGGTATTTCAGACTTACCTGTCCATAATCTATTTCCAGCGGGTAAAATTTTTTTGGATATTTAGTGAAGTTCTTTGAATGCCAAGAATTGCCGGTTTTCTCTTCATATAAATTCAGGAAGTGTTCAACGGCATCTTCTTTTGATGGCATCTGCTCCAGCTTGTTACTCCCAATTACAGTGCCCACGCGACCCCAAGATCTGAACACCCAGTATCTAGAGAAGTGAAATGCAAGAAAAGAACAGACATAAGATACTCTGGCTCTAGATCTCAGTCAAAATGAAACTGATCCTGCAACAAGCACGTGACTGCCTGTGAATCAGCCACTTGCATAGCATTAATTTTATGGAAGACATTTCCTATCAGTGACTGCAGGAGAGCAACAGAAGAGCCACCACAGGGCGTATGTACAAGGACTGGTGTAAAAATAATGCCTCGTGTTAACATATGAGCCCTCCAGCCCTGAGGATAAATGTGCACACAGCAGGAAGAGAGAGAATAATATCTCTTCAGTCTTAATGTTTTGCAAATATAACCCTTCAGACTGCTGGGGTCACATATTTGAAGAACAAACACCATGCATCTTTAACCCTGTGACTCAAAGTCCTAGAGTTCAGATTTTCAGAGAAATCAAGCAACTCAAGTATTTGTTTGTATTACTGACACCACCTTGGGTGAGCTTCCATAGTATTTATAGGGATACAACGAATCAAGCTTACCAATTTGTCAGCCACAAAATCTAGGCACTGAGATCCTTCCATGTACTGAATCACAGATCCAGATACAAACCCCACATACAAGAGCCAGCAACAAAAGCTTATTATGAACGTGGTAAAGTGTGGTAAATACAGAGCTGAACCAGGCTTGCTGCTGACAGCCACCAGCTCTCCTTCATTTCTTGTGTGTCCCTTATGTGTGCTCGGGAAGGCAGTTCCATTTTAAAGACCCCTCTCCATTTCTTTGTCTATTCAGTAATGCAACCACTGGACAGCTCGGACATGTGTCTGATGAGACTGGAAAGTTAAACACATGATTGTCCCCTGACCATTTCGGTGTGTTTTGTTAAGCCTCAGGGCGCTCAATTCAGGACTACACTGCGGCAGAATAACCAGAATCTGGTTATGTTTCCCAAGCTTACAGCTCTGCAATTAGAAGACAAGAGTAGGCTGGAAAACATGGGAAAGATTCCCCACATCACAGACTTTACATGCGGGGTCTTGATGTTAGAACAGAGGAACCTTCACCAAATTCTGCTTTTGTACCTTCGAGGGCAGCCGTCAGTCACAGAGCGCTGTGGCCCTCTTGTTTGCCATTTAACCCAGACACCAACGATACACGCCTCGCTCATCCCAGGATAGGGGAATCAACACTACCAGAAGCAATTCCACAAACTTAACTCACATCCCAACTTAGATTTTGTCAACACCACAAAGAAACGTCTCCACACAGAGCAGAAATCTCCTCAGGGGTCATTTGTTGTTTGTTTGTTTTGTGGGTTTTGTTTGTTTTGTGGGTTTTTAGATATCTATCCATATGTCCTCTCTAAGATATTTTACTCATACTTTGCTTGTAGATGCCAAAAATCCAGTATTTATTGGGAAAACGTGAACAAAAGTATTTCTAGTGAAAACTAAACTCACCTGTTCTCTCTGTCATCCTCTAGCAGCTGCAGTTTATAATAGGAATTTGTTCCTTTCACAATATCTACTAGGCCCAGGGTTGCACTGAAGATCTTCCCACCTTTTTCAAAGACATGAGCAGAATCCTCCAAACCTACAGAGAAGAAACAAATTAAAACACAGAGGAAGTTAGCATTTTAGGTCTCCTTCCTATGTTTGCACTCACCTAAATGTTCCATGAAGTACTGTGAATCTCAACAAAAATACTGCAAAGCAGTGACCACATGCTCACTCGAAACTACTTGAAGCACATTTTCTTTTTAATAAATCGTGAGCACACACCTTTGGATACACTAGAGTGAACCTCTGTCCTAATTAGAGGAAAACAAAATTGTAACTTTTGACAAAAGACCATCTAAAATTTAGTATTTAATGCCACATGACTGGCTGGAGGACTTCAAGAGAGATACAGCTCTGCAGTTGTCACATTAGCAAACGGTCTGGAAAGCCAAAGGCTGGCCTTGGATGCAGTATGAATTCTCAGAACAATGCCTGCGCACTGTAGGTCTGGAGAGCGGCATCAGCTGCCCCCTGAAGAGTCTGGGGGCAGATGCTCATGCTAGAACCGTGGCCTGTGCTGGCTGGGCCTTTATTCACCCCGCTGACAGATGCTCCTGAAGCTGAGCAAGACGCACTCTGTGGCTGAAGTGGTCCTTCTAAAAGTTGCACTAGAAAATCCGGCAATATGCAGCTTTGGATGTCAATCAATATCCTTCCTTTGATAGCAACAAAAAATGGTTTAAAAATTTATGCTCCGTTTATGGAATCCTTATCCTTTCACAGAAAAACATTTTGCAAACGATCAGGCATCCTGAAGACTGTGTGTGGTGCAGGCACAGCCATTGTTATCACTCACCAGAATCAGGATCTACTGCTGCTCCACCCTTAACCGTTAGCTTCATTTTCTTTTCAGACTTGCTAGGTCCTGCAGTGAAGAGAGGATTATTTTTTTTCCTAGTCAGGCAACACAGCCTGACTTGAATCCACCTTTAAATCCTCAATTTGCATAATTATCACCCTAAGGAGACTTCAAATCCACCCCCAGTATATGAGCACAATTACTTCAATGGGGTTTTTTTTACCTGCCTTTAGCAGCCAGTTCATAGCCCCGACCCTGCCAATTAAATGAAAAGTAAGATCTCCCCAGATTTTATCTATCTCCTCCTTTCTGGCCCCAAGAGGTGGGCCCTATCATTTTTTCACCTGTACAGGAGACAAACACAACCATAAATGTGACTTTTAAGTGGGATTTAAAAACCTCACAGGGTTTCGGGGGGTGTTCAGGTCCCCTAGAGATGTTACTGCTGTGAGACGGTCTGGCAATAACATACCCCATTGTATGACAGAAACCTACGCTCGGAGGACATGGAGAAGAATGGGTTCTGAAGATAGGTGAGCAGATCCAATAGTTTCGTTCACTGTCCAGCATTAACAATGCAAGGTCTCTATGGTATTGGTGAGGAATGCCACTGGTATCGGGTATCTTTCCTCCTCCGTTAAAAAAAAAGTGATGTTCTAAACCAAGCAGAACAAAGACTCATTGCTCTGGACCCCAGTATTTTCTCACTTGCCAACACCACCCGGGGGTCATGGTAGTGTCTGTCACATCTTGGTGCCCCAGCAACTCCTTGGATCTACACCACTGACCCAAACCGGCAAAGAAGCTGAGGTGTTACAAGTCTGGACTGATGTCAGGGAGCCTGGACACATACAGCAGAGAAGATCTCTGAAGCAAGACTGAACTAGAGGAGACAACAGCCATTCGGGACACAGCTTCACTTTTACTTAAAGCTAGTCTTGCCCTGAAGTCTCATTATTTAAATTTATTATGAGAGAAAGGGCAGAGAACTCAAGGAAAGGGCAAGGACAGAGTATAACCAGGTCTGCTTTGTGCATGCACAGCACTGAACAGGCCTGTGGAGAAACAACCGCTTTGCTCTTCACCTTGTTCTTCTTTGACCTTCCCAGCACTCTTTGTACTTGGGGGCTTGCTGCACTTCCCATCCACAGCCATTTCCTCGTGCTCCATTTTCACCTCCGCACCCCAAGGTGAAAGTGCATGGAGAGACACAAGCTCCTGAAAGTCCTTGCTGGAAGATTTCACATCCTGAAGAAACTCCTCTGAGACCACACGGACTTTAGCCTCCTTCACTTCTTCCATCTTCTTGCTCATTTTCTCCACATCCTCTGCAGAGGCAGGGTGGGAAATGGAGAGAAAAAAAAAAGCATCAGTGAGGTTTCAGCTTTCAGCCTCTCCCTCCGGCCATGATTCAGGGCTCTCTAACACTTAGTGGAAACATAATTCCACATTTTGAATTCACCATATTCTTTGGAGAGCAAAATCCCCATCAGCTTAAAGCTGCAGCTTGGGCTAGAGCAGGAACACTCCTGTTTTACCTGGCTCATCCAGCTCTCCCCTTCCTGGAGCTGGGCTGGGGCTGTACCAGTCCCTCTTGGACCTCCTGGCAGGTGGGAGCAGATCTCCTACCTACCTCAGCAGCCAGTTTGCACCTTGACTTCAACAGGGAGCAAGAGCAGACCCTAAGGTGCCAGCAGAGAAAACCAACTGCCCTCAGGCACCCACAGTCAGCTCTGCGGCTTCTCCAAGGCACGCACAGACACAGCCCCCAGTACCTGTCATCCCAACACGGGTGGCTTGCGCTCCACCGAGGTCTGCATACAGATCCAAGCTCCACCTGCTGCAGACCCGACAGAGCCTTACGGCACAACCCACAGAGTTCACACGCTAGGTAAGCAGAACTCAAACAGCACACATCTGTATTTACTTTTCCAAGCACAAAGCCACATGAGCACACAAAACACTCCCCCGAATCCAAACACTGATCCCCAGACAGCTCTGAGGACACATGTCCTCTAATCTGCTCAGCTCTGCTACCAGTGCTACCAGTAACCAAGGCACAGCTGCTCACTCTGTGTGCTGATGCACAGGGTGGCCTTGTTAGCTGTTGTTGTCATCTTTCCTCCCAGGTCCTCCACAATGCTCTTCACCTCCTCCTTGTTCTTTGACAGCTTTCCAAGAGCCAGGATCTTCATGTTGGTCAACGGTTTGTCTAGGGGTTTGGAAATAATACAGCACGTTAGCAACAGGCAGAGAGCCCCCAGACAAGTAAAAAGCACAAAGGGACAGCATCCACCACAGTCGGTACAACCAGCCCAGCATCAGGGAGACAAGGATCCAAGCAGGTCTGATCTGTATTAAGCAAGCAGGAGGGAAGCTCCCCTTCACCTAGGAAATGCAACAAAGCTCTGCACCTGCTAACAGAAGGGATGGAAGATGGATATGTATGTATACACATTATTTGCCTACCTTTAAAAATAATGATTAAAAAAAAAAAAATCAGTCTGCTTCAACACTGTGCTACTAGAGACTCTGCTCTGCTTCTCTCCTCTTTTGATGCCTGGACAGCATGGAAGAAATTCACTGTAACATGAAAGCTCCTACCTTTTCAAAAGGAAATCTCTTTTTGAGAGGCTGAAGAAAGGATTGTCTCTCAAGCAACAGCGTTCCTACATTACAGTACATCTGAGTCTTGATCTTATAGACAGTACAAGATTGTATCATGTAAACCCCATAACAAATCAGGAGCAAACTGGTGTCCATCTGAGGCTCCATCACATCATCGTGTTAACACTTCGCACATGGGTCCTGGGTGTGGCAAGTGCTTAAGAGCATACCTGCACTGCTAAAGATAAATGCTATTAACTCTGGATGACCAGCTGAGGGTTTTCTTTCCTTTTCTTCACCCAACTCAGATTAGTTATGTTGCTAGCAAAGTAACTTGGCTTTAATTCTGGTCAATGTTTTGAGTTTACTTTCAGGGCACACTGGGACTGGAATCAACTTGCCAACCAGAACCAAGATCTGGGTTACCTTGTCTTCATTGCTAAAATAACACGATCCGGCTAAAAGCTAGCCGTGTAGAATTACTCCTGCTCTTTTCATCAAGTAAGAATAATCCCCTGCTCCCACAACTATGGCCAAGGCTAAGAAAGCTGAATAACAAAGAAGTCAGCATAGCTCTTAGCAGACAGGCTGTATCACCAAAGCATGTAACTCATTCCAACATTGAAAAGGGGATTTCTCAAATCTAACCTTTTGCCAATTCGTGGGCTAGAGACAGCGTATCTATTTTGCATAAGGAGAGACAGTGATTGGTCAAGCCAAATCCCAACAGAGAATTTAAAAAACAAAATTGAAAAAAACTCTTGCCCTTAAAACCTAACACGACACGGAATATCTGGCATTATGGATGTCCCCCAAGAAACCAAGCAAAGCAGCACTTCACAGCAGGTCTCCTTTAGGAGACGTTTTGCAACATCAGCCTTTCAGTTTCTGATGCATTGCAAACACATAATTTCCTCACCATCAACCAATACCCAAAATGATTTGTTAAGAAACTACCAGGACCTCAAGTCCACATCCCCAGGTAACCCACCACACTGGGGTCTACTTGCACTAGGAAGATGAAGCACGAGACTCTGCTATGCTGTTTTAGGAAGAGAGCTCCACCCGCTAGCGGGGAGGAGAACAGCATGCCTTTCAGGGTGGCACGGTTGTCTGGCTGGCAATGGCATTACACACCTTCCTGAACTCCACTAACCCATGCCCAGCCAGCCACTTACCTCTGGGTGTAGATGCGGCCTCTGTCAAAGGAGCAGACGCGGAGGGAGGAGGTGCCGAGTTCCCAGTTGCAGCATCTGGAGGGAATACCCTGTCCTGCTTCTTACACTTAAATTTCTTCAGGTAAGGAATTTCCCGAAACTCCTGTGGGATGGAAACACAAGTAGAGTTCAAAACCAACAAATACTATTTTAAGATTTAAAGGCTAAATTGGGAACTGGACACATGTTGGCATTTACTGCAGGTCTTGGAAAGGATTTCTGAGGCATTCGTACTAAAGGTAGGCAAATAGCCACTTTACTGACTGGGAAAACAAAGCTAGAAGAGGGTAAATGAGTTTCAAATCAAATCAGCAACATCCCTTTCAATTCAGCATTACGGGAAAAAAATAGGACTTAGTTATGCATTAGCTGCGCTTATTCAATCTCCTTACAAGAGGAGATTTCTTAACATCAGTTAAGAAATGCATTTCATATCATCAAATTTGTAGCAAACACCCACCTTTGGGATTACCCAGTCTTTCCTGTTGGGAGTCTGCGTTTTAGCAACACACTTAGTCCAGGCAGTAATATCCCCTGAACAGTAATATGCGTCACTTTTGAACACAAACTGCCCCTTACACTCCTCGCAGGGAAGCAGAGCTCCGAACGCCATCCCGTCTGCTACGCGGTCCAAAATCTAAAGCAACAAAGAACACAAAACAGGTCATGGCCGAAGGAGGCTGGAAACTCACACAGTACATTACACCAGGCTGTGCAAGAAAATAACTGCCAGGCTGCTGGCACCCAGACATAGACGTTTCTAGTGCTTGTCATGCACATACTGCACATAAACCAAGACTCTTACCAGAACAGACGACTGATTTACGATGCCTTAAGAGGTGACACGATGTTTCCCAGTCACACCATACCTGCTCACGCCCATGGTTCGCAGTCTCTCCTGCCCAGACTGGGCATTCAGGAAAGCACACCTACCGCACAGCACCTCACCCACCAGCTGCACCAGAGCAGCCAAGGAGGAGACTGAGCACACGAGTAGGTAGGTGGGAGCGTAGGTTCAGACAAGTCCCAGTTTTCCTGCCTATAGAGTATTTTTTGACCATTTTGAGTCTAGACACTTCCCACATCCCAGCCCACACTCCTTACAAAGAGTCTTAATAAATACAAATACTTAAAGTGATGTATGGCTCCAAAATAGAGATGACTTTCACGAGTTACACAGACTGAAAAGTGACTGCTTCAGAAAAGATGCCATGAAAGAATTTGTGCAATTTTTCATTCTTTTTGCATAATTTAACAGTTATGGGAGGCGACGTGAAGTGCCATAACTAACCTGCTCTTGAACAACCAGCAACAAAAAACCCACGAACCAGTATGGGCATAGCAGAGTAAAGGCACATCACTGAGTCTAAGGCACTGAATTCAGCATCACACACCACCAACACAGGTCTTCACAAGCAAGCATAACAGTGATATCATCAGAGTCCTGGGACAACAGGACTGGGCTTTCCATGGAATTTCTTTCTGAAGTGTTATGTTAGGAATATGTTTCAGAGTTGTGGACCTCGCAGCGATATTGGTTCAGGTTGACTTCACCCATTTAAAGACCCGGCACACATGCAAAGCAACTACAAACCAACTCACAGCATTCTCCCCTGAAGGAACTTCCTGCTTGTTGGCGATCAGCAGCTCTTTCAGGTCATTAGTGGAGCAGACCTTCCTCAGCTCATCCTTGATGCCCCAGATCAGCTCTGTCTGCTCCTGTTGACAAAACCCAGCAGCTTAGCTACTCACAATTGATTGCTTTCTAAAAACTCCTGAAACTGCAGTACGTGGACAAGATTTTAGCAAGCCCGTGGTATCTTGAACACAGATTGCTAAATGAAAAGCACCAAGAACCAGCAGCTTTACCAAAAGGGAGTGCGACACATTTTACCCGAAAACCTAGACCAGGTCTTTAAACGCACTTGCTTCAGATTTCAGCATGAATACAAAAGCACATTGCCGTTTCAGCAAATACTCTCTCTTCTCCAGATTACAGGCAGAAGGATATCCCTACAGGATTCTGTATAAACCAAGGCTTCTCCATCACATACATGTGAAAAAACGCCATGGAGTAACCTTTACAGCACTATCCCACACGAGAAGGTACGAGCAATACTAACAAGACAGCTAGCTTTTAGGTAGAGTGTAACCCGTGTTTCTGTCACAGTTCTACCCTTAGCAAGCTCCCAACAGCCTTTGCAAATACGACCTAACTGGTTGACACTGCCAACAGTGGGGATGTTGCTGCATTTGAGCCTTGCATTAAAATAAAAATCAGAAATGCCCATAGGCACTGTTCTTTGAAGCCACCTAAGCATAAGAGGAATTTCTACCAGATCAGTCACCTGCAGCAGTGCGGAGAAGCCTGTAAACTCTTTTGGGCCCTTCTACAAAAGGTAAAAGGGTTGGACAGCAAAAAAAAAAATCCTAAAATATCTCAGATGGTCCCTGAATGTTATTCACTGGCTACAGACAAAAACACAGTCTATGTTGGGAGAACTGGTTGACTGTGTTAAATTGTTTAATTTTCAGTGTTAATGATCATACTTGGTGAAATGCTGTTAAAAAAAAAAAAAACCAAACCCAAAGTTAACCCTGATCCACAAATTGCCTTGATCGGTCCTAAACATTGCACTGCAGCAGCAAAACTTTGATAATGTCTCAGCTACATTTTCTTGAAAAATTAAAGTATTGCCACACAACAAAAAAGAAAACTTTTGTTGAAACACAGACCCAGCATTTTTCTACAGCTCCATTTCAGACTTCAATTACACCAAAAGCAGCTTGTTAATCTTTTTTCTTGGAAAGTACCTATGCCAAACTTTCAATAACTACAAAATTCCTAATGCTCTACTGGGAATTCTTCCCGTGATATTCTAGAAACTGGAAGGTAGAAAGCTGTGATCCATCACACTTTGTACCCAAGAACTGAACACAGCTCTCCAGAGGATGAAAAAGATATGATTTTTCATTAATCTAGTTCCACGCTTGTTCTCTGCTTAATTTTGACAGTGAGCTATTATTTATTGGTTTCCAAGTTCTTCTGCAACAGTGCTCAGGCTCACAACCAGATGATACAGGAAGGACCAGAGAAACAGCCTCGCTGAGAGAGAAGGCATTTAACCTAATCTATTTAAATCCAATAAGCTCAGGTCCTAGAAAATTTCCTTCCTGTCTTTCAGGAGACAGCTGCAGGGTGAATTGCCCTCAGCAAAGCCTTAGTGACAGGGCACCTCCTGTGCCAGGACACGAGGAGCTGCTGTGCTGTAAGTCTGCTTTGTCTGGCACCAGGTACAGCCCCTCCCTAGGTGCCACAGCTCTTCAGTTACTGCCTGACACTGCTCCCTTCTAACAAAGCTGCTTTTAGGATGTGATCAGCTAAAACTCACCTTCAGCTGTTTTTCCTGCTTTGATTCTTTCTCTTTTTCTTTTTTCTGTTTCTTTTTCGCAGTCACATTTCCATCTACCTCTTCTCCTTTTCTCTTTCTAATAGAGAAAACCAAAACAAAACACACACATGAAAGGAAGTTATTTAAATGCCTCCTCCAGCAGTTACCAGAGCACAGTTTACTGACTGCTGATATCTGCAGAGGCTTGAATATCCTCAGTTTTGGCAGGCAAACCCATTTTTCAAATTCCTCAGCGATAGATTGTAGACATGTAGTTGGCTCTGCAACACGAGCTGCCTCAATCAGTTCAGGTACACTTAGAGCTTTTCCAGGGTAACTGTATGGTCTGACAGAAGAGCACATGAACTACTGCAACATTTTCAGGCATACTCATGTACACCTGTATTAGTTACACCAAAGGCATACCTAAAAATCACTGAATATAATAAGCATACTTCTCTAAATCTGAGGAGGTGTAGCAATGCAGATGAAAAGACTAGTGTATTTCAGCTCAATCAACAGCATTATTTTTCAGCTTAGACAGTCCATATTCATATAAGGGACAGTAAACGTGGTAACTTTAATACTCTAACACACTGGGAAACTAGATAGTTCCCAGCTAGTTTCTCTTCAGACTGGAATTAAGTCAGGTCTCTGAAATCTGACAGGAGGAAGTTTCTACTTCCAAAGTGCTCCCAGGCTGACAATGGTTTCATGATGTACTACTGTGCGGTTGTACATGAGGGAATTTATTGTTATGAGCTGGAGCACAGCTTAGAGCTGTGCAGGGAGAAGTTACAGAAAACACTGCTCAAGAAAGACTGGAATGAAGAGGAAGCCAAATGAAAACCGGGGGATTTTGGCAGACTTCAGAATGAAAAAGAGACCTCAGAGGAAGATTATTTATGTTTCCAGAGTCATGTCATCCCCTTGGTCTGCCTGACTTCAAAATACATGAATATCAATAAATCAAATCAGTGTGTGCTCTCCTCGTGAGGAAATGAAGGGAAATTTTGCCCCATCTGAGGGAGGCCGGGCCTGTAACTTGACGCAGAGCATGACCATAGCTTGGACCTCACAATTCTTTTTGACAGAGCTGTTATCGTTTCGAAACACCAGCCAGGTCTCTTTTTAAGAAAGCATCTGTCTTACCTTTATAAGCTGTGGCTGATGTTAAGCCATAAAGTTGACGTTCTCGATTACCCGCCTACTTACAATTTTAAAACACTTCACTTCTAGTACTTTGCTACTGTTAAGACTAACCCTGTATGACAGCTTATTAGCTATAAAGCTGCAGGAGGATGTCAAAAGCTACTCTTCTCCCAAAGACTCACACATGACAGACCTGTAAGTTCTAGTAACTGTCCTGACCCTAAAACTGGGCCAAGTTCTCACTTCATTTGCAGTGGCCACCACTAGACCATCATTAGTGCCTCTGACCAAAGTGCAAGTCTTTAAGGGGCTGGTTTTGCAGAAGACCCCATCTTTCACCTGTCCCCTTTCAAGGTCCTATCAGTCCAAGCTGGGGCCATGCTGTGAAGCACACTGCCTTGGGGGGAACAAGAGTGGTGCTGTGCTGCCAGTAAGAGCTTGCATTTCTTGAGAAAAGCTCCATCTTGTTTTCTAAATCAGGCAAGCAGGAACCAGCATGGCGGGACTGGATACAGCGCGCACACACAGCCATGCCTTCACAAGTCCCCCAGCCGAGCACGTCCCCCCTCCTCCCCGGCTGCAGCCCCTGCAAGGGGCAAGACCAGAGCGTCCATGAGGATCACGACTTCTGCAAGTTTTCGGTCATGCATACACAGCATAATCTGGGAAAAACATAACAGCTTGAGCACGAAGTGCTCTGCTGTGCCTTCCCAAGCCAGAAGGCTTAATAATGGAAGTATTTAGGATGGGTGCCCAAACGCTGTGCATCTGCAGTGCCTCTCCCTCAGCAGGCTGACAGGCTGCCTCCAGCAAGCCAATGCTCACTCCTACGCCATAACTTGTCTCCCAGTCTCCAAAAGGAGAAAAGCCAGCAAACCAACTGCTGGAAGGCAATCACCCTGCTGACAGGCCCCATGACACAGGGGAACCCAGATTCCAGCAGGGACTCACGCTTTTGGCAATCTCTCCTCAGTCAAGGGGAGAGCGGGTTGCTCTCCAAGTGATTACTGTACCTGCTCCAGACACTTGAACAAACCACAGAGCAGGAGGGATCATCCCGATTGTAGAGATGTCACCGCCTTCGCTTTTGCCCCGGCTATGCCCAAGACTTAAAGCAAACACTAATCATCATTTTATACATCCTGGAGAAGGGAACGGCAAAGCCAAAATTCATCTTGCAATTCTTCCAAAACAGCAAATTTTAGCACGATCGACAAAATACACAATGACGCACACAATTTTATCTTCCATCCTTGGGACCAAACACTGTGTGTTGCTAACAGCAGCTGGGTGCTACTGTGTACACCCTTTCTCCTGCTGGGGAAGGGACAATCTTCCCACATTGAATAAGTATGGCCCAACAGCTTGCTTTGAAGGACTGGTACTTACCAGCCAACACGAACCACCTCTTCTCACCTTCATGGAGGATGCACAACCACAAGACTTACTACAGCTTTCAAGAAGATGAAGAAGGAGGTGAACCGTCCCACTCTAGCCTGGCCCTTCCTTACCACCTACTCTCTTTTTTTCATGTCCCCCTCCCTACAGTGAAAATGAAGGGTGGAAAGGGCAGTCAGGGCAACCCTGGATAAACTAAGCAGCTGACACAGGCAGGAACAAGAACTCCTCTTTTCTCCTCCTCCCTGTAAAGCGCCACCAGATTGTTGCTGACCTGAGTACTTACCCTCTACCTCAGGCAACCTCTGCAGTTAATTCCGTGCTGCATGACATCTCCAGAATGACACTTTGCTCCTGTCCTAGGCAGCAGTTCTAGCCAAACAAGTGAGGCAGAACATACAGAAAGTATCACAGCTCGGAGCAGGATGGCAAAACACATGCTACCGAAGAAGCACAGTCAAAGGGAGCTCGCAAACTGCTACTGCATTTCCTACATGGGTACATGGTCACTCTATCCACAGAGAAGCTGCTGGCAAGGACACAAGATCCTCCTTCCCCAGGCCTAGAAAGTGCTGGCACTCAGGCACAACAGCCCGTAGCCCAGCGGAGGCTCGGCATGTCTCATCCACAGCTCACCGAGGAAAGGCTCCTTGCAGGAAACCTTCCCATTTTTGCCCTTCAGAGGGAAGGGATTTTCCAGTCTATTCTTGGTAGCCCTGCTTGGTGCCTTACTTCTTTCATCTGCCACAGGCATGTCACACTGCTGTCCTCACAGAAAGGGCCGACAGGGCAGTCCCAAGTCTGAGCTTCTCCTTGGAGTATGGGCTAGACAAGCAGAAACAGCCCATGAATTTGGATGTGTTACATCTGAATTGCAGAGACATCTGAATTAAGATACAATTTGGATGCAGCACAATTAGAAATACCTTTAAAGATAATTTTGAGAATCTCACAGCAGATGTTGCAACATCATTTCTGCAAGATGCTGTAATGTCTGTTGTTAGTTTCTGTTATCTGACTGAATGCACAAGATGAATTATCAGAGGTAATGCATCTCATTCAAGCTGCTGGAGTGTTTTTCACTTGGCTTCTCCAGAAATTCTGTGCTTTTTTGGCAGAAAATCACCAGGTAGGAAGCACACCACACCTCTCCACTCATTCTGTTTATTTACACTCTCACTAATTCGGTTTGTCTGACAGACAACTATTTCTCCAATTGACCCTTAATACACTTGGCTCAAGCACACAGCCCAAATGGCAGAAGAAAAGTAGTGGAGCGTAAGAGCCAGCCACCACCTTCATGGTTGAGGGATTTGTTCATGCAGTGCTTAGAAAGCAGGAAAGATGAGACATCCTGCTGCTTTTCTGGCGTGAGGTCCTGGTTCACATTACCCTACATCCCCAGTCTAAGCTTTTTTCCACTGCAGTTCTAGGCTTTTATTTACACAGTGACTTGGCAAACTACTCTGTGGCCTATCTTTACAAAGCCTTCATATTTTGCATAGCATCCCAGAAGTGACCCAGAAAAGCAGAGTCAGGACAGACAAGAGAAACACTTACACAGTCAAATCTCTAGAGCTTTGCTGAAGACACGGGAGAAAACTACAAATAACCCTGTTAAATTCACACAGTGTTCTAGGACAAAGCAGAACACGCACCTCGGCACAAAAAGCAAAGGACTACTTGAAAGGCTGCAAGTGCATTAAAACCCTACCTCTACTTGCACCCTGCAATGCAGACAACACAGAGGTAAAGTGCCTGTGTGAAAAGCCGGCAGGCTGCCAGGCAGATGCAGACAGCTCATCTCAGCCTCCAGTGGTTCAGGCGAGTGAGGTGAACAATGCAGAACCTAACGGGGATCCGGAAGGAACACCCGCTCCTGCGGGACTGCAGGACCTTCCCCACGGCACCTGTACCACTGCTGAACGCTTCTGGAGCAACCGCTTGCCAACCGTCAATAAATCGTAGAAGTTGAACGGCAGCCTCCTAACAACACATAGATCAGTTTATGCACACTCTGCTCCATCACCTGCAGCCAAGGATGACATTCACACGCACGCGAGGCTCTAAACACCCCGCCATGCCCCTCAGCCACATATCTGGAGGACCAATACTGACAAAGACTGCACTGACCGGGCATAGCTATGGCTTCTCAGAACTCGAAATCAGTCTCACTGGACAGTTTCACAGTGAATCCTTGCAAAAGTAAAGCTGGATTCCACCTACAACGTACACAGAGAAGCCCAACGTTATACAATGACAAGATCCTTTCTATTTGTAGGACCCAGGAGCACCTTCCTCCACAGGGACAATGCAACATTGGCTTGTGTTATGAAGCCTAAGGCTAGAAAAGTCACTTCAAAAACAAGTAACAAAAGCCTTCATTAACAGAGAAAGATTGACCAAAGCTAGCAAGCCACCTGGAAGCACTTCCCTGTCAGTACAAGTTCTGTCAAGAGCCTCCACTAAAAATTTCAATGCAAGGCAATGAGATTTCAGTCTCAGTCTTTTATGAGCACCATAAAAGATTTACCAAACAAAAGCATCCAAGTGTAAGCACTACACGGCCAATAAACACCATTATCAGATTCAGTGCCTGTCACACACAGATCAGTGGGCGGCTCATAGATAAGACACGTCAAATCAATTCTCTAACAAGTGATTAGAGCAGAGAAAGCATCACCGATAACAGCATCACACAAGGAGGCGCAGAGCCCAGCATCCATTTGTATTAAGCAGGCATTATTTTATGGCTGAAAGCCTGACATCAGGTCCTCCAAGTCACAGCTGCTGGTCTGTGCATTTTCACAAGGCAGTCACAGGAAGCAAGCAGACTGCATGCTCCCAGGGACGGGGCTTTTCCCTGTTGTCATCTGCCTAAGGTCTCAGGAAGGGCCAAATCCTCCTACGACCAATATTCTTTGAGAGACAACAATGTCACAAAACATTTACCATGGATGTATTTGAAGGCAAGCAACAGCTCCTCTAGACAATGCAATTTGTTACATTGCCCACATACCCTTCACTCTTGGTAGCTGGGAGCTGCTTCTTCAGAGTTTCTTTATCTTCAGCTTTCAAGATGCTGAAGCCCAGGAGCTGGGCAGCCCCGTACGCTGGGAGGAAGCCCAGCTCCGCTCGGCGGCTCACAAAGCAGTCCGGGTGGTACCAGTTATCTATCATTCCCAGCTGCGGCTTTTCAGGATGCACCATCTTCTTGGAAATCCGGATCTGGCCCTGAGGCAGATTAAAGCAACACAAGAGCAATCGTTAGGCAGTTCTGGAAAGAGCAGGATGTTAACAAGCTCATTTACCAATATGACACTTCCTAAACACCTGTAAAATAGCAACAGTTCCTCTATCAAAGCCTGCATCTTTTTTTTTTATTCAAGTTGAAGCCCTTTCACTACAGTTCCTGTGCTTTCTTCATTGAAAAAAAGTGTATTTTAAGCAGTTTTTCTGTTCAAAAACTACTTAAAATGGGTAATCCTGTAGTCTTTACTCCCTCAACTCCCAGTAAACTTGAACAAGCAAAACTCACGTGACCAAACGCCATGCAGCCAACTCTATAAACTAACTTTCTGTCACTAGCTATCAGTATCAGTGCTAACATGATCTCACCCCATCTTGCTGCAAATCATTTTTCAGATGCCCAACAAGTAGTTGTTTTAGGTGCTTTTAGGCTGCAATGCTTCATGCTCCAACAAGGAGATGTCTACACAACAGTCACTGATGCTTCTGCAGATACAAACACACCAGGACTGGTGTGTGGCCCTCGCTAACTGACCCAGACCAACTGGCAGGTCTATTCACACCTATCAGAGGCTCACAGCTTCATTTTGCCAACTGTCTTTAAAAGCAGAGCACCAAGACACGTTCCACTACAGGGCTGCATCGTTAATGAGCTGCATTGCTGGTTTTGTCTTTCATGGAGCTAACATGGATACACTGCACGCAAACAGAGCTGGTCTTGCTGAGGAGAAGGAAGAGGCCAACACTTTTGCCGTGCTGCACCAAGCAGGAAAAGCTGCAGTTAGTGGTGGCGCTCTCGCCACGGAAATGCTGGTTAGCAGCGTTCCAGCCTGTTCTAAGACCCAAGTAAACGGAAGCATCAGCAGGTTCGAAGCCCAGGCTGAAACGCCTGAGGGATGCCTTTACTGTCAGCTGTCCAGAATGCAGCTGCTCCTCAGACACAGAAATGCAGCTCTGCAAGTGCTTTCCATATGCAAGACAGACAGGAAGCAATTATAAAAGTCAGTGTTCGAACTGGAACTGCTGGGAGAAAAGACAAGAGACGGGAGAACTAAGAAAAGCTTTTTACCTTTTCTATTTTCTGTTCACAGCCTTTGCAAGTACTTCTGTTAGACTTGGCATATTCTGCAGCAAAGTCATTTAGGCTCTTCTCAGCCTTGCCACCTCCTTCCTGTTCCCCTCCTTTTCCTGGAGAACAAAGACAAATACAGAGTTCAGCTCCAAAAGCCGTTCCCTTATTTTCTTATTCTCTGTCCCAGATTGTCAGCAGTCTGAATTAACAAACCTCTGCGTTCCAGCAATCCATCTGTCAAGAATCTAACTACAGAGCAAGATAAGCAGTCCGTGCATAAAAGTACTTTTAAAATAGGAAGAATTCTTTAACCAACCAAGTAGCATTTGTACAGGATTGCTTATTTAATGATTTTAAAAGACTTTCAAAGGTGCATAGAGCTGACCCTTTTTACCTCTTTCCTGAAAGTAGTGTAAAATGAGACCTTACTGAAGAACTGACTGTAACAGGAGTCACAAATAGCTCTGCTTCAAAGCAGAAGTCCTCTTCCCAAGTGCTAGTTTCCTTTTATTTTATTACCATGTTCCAACAGCCAGACATCAATCTAAAACTGGCCAGCACCCTTTGTTTACACAGAGACATGGTGAGTCTAGTATGCTCTGTACTTAGACCCGTCTCACTTGCTACCTGACTCGCTTGTTCACGGTGTAACATTTTCAAAGAGCCACCATAACCATATGTTGCAGCGAAGGTGCCATTAAAACAACATACTACAAAAGCATTTGTTACTATTAAATAACTGAAAACAAAATATATATCTTGATAACAAGACATATTTGGCAATACATCTGCCAAAGGGCTTGGCTTTTTCCCTTGTTGATTTAATGTGCTGGATCAGACTGCCAGCACCCTAGAATGTGGGGACGCCACAACAATTCTTCTGATATCACTTGCTGAATGGACGCGGCAATCAAATAACCACAATAACAGCTTGAGAGGAGAGCATGGTTACAGCTGAACCTCCAAACATCGAGAGACCTCTGCTTACCTCCCCCAGGGCCTCCAGTTTCAATGGCTTTCTTGATTTTCTCCTGATCTTCCCATCGGAGCTCAGGGAAGCCATCAATGTCTGTGTGGGACACAATTCGAGCCCGCTTCCAAAAGCAGCTGTAGTGGTGCCAGTGAGGGACTTTGCCATCAAACATGGGTGACTAGGAAGAAAGCACATTAGGCCAGGATGAAGCAATTCAGACAGAATCAAGGCGGGAAAAAAGCCCCAAGATAAAAAGGAATACCTGTGTAAACACAAGTGATTTTTTTTGTGTTTTCTTAATTAAGAGATGGATACTATTAGGACAAAGTCGAAGAATAAAATCTAGTATGACAGACTAGATGCCATAGGAAGGTCCCAGAGGGGACAGACATGGAAGGAGCATTTACCTAGCTTAACCAGTTCATCACCCTGCTGTTTATCCCATCTGTATTACTCAAAACAAAAAGGTCACAGCCTCCGCGTGGCTACACCAATCCCGAGCAGACAAGGAAAGGTTTCTTCTCCAAGAGAATCAGACCATCTGCAGTGACGAGCAAAGCAAAACAGAGGTCGTGGAAAAAGTAACATGAGCAATGGCACTTGGCTTATCTGCTAGAACCTCCTTCGAGACTCCTGCAGCACAAGAGGCTGCTGGCCTCGCTCTGCAGGACCTCTGAGCACAACACATGGTCCCTTTGAGAGCCACTTCTCAAGCAAACTGTCCATGCCCAGGACAGCCCATCGCCAGGCGGAAGACAGGAGGAACAGTTCCAATGACTGTGGCCTGAAGAAATTCCGGAGGGGGCTGTAGGAGGCAGAGGCAAAATTTCAAGGAAACACTAGAGCCCAATGAGGTCCTGCATCCTCCCTGAATGGCTGCCTAACACCAGCCCTGTCGTGGAAGTCCTCTGCTTGCTTATGAGTCAGACACATTAAGTACCAACCTGGCATTGTTCCGGTTACCCATCAGACAAAATAACAATATAGCGGTTTGGCTCCAAGTAATGCACACAAACAACTGCTGTACTAATAATACTTAGCGTTGTATAATTATTATTACTGATGATACAGAATTAACAACCTAGGAAAGCATTCTACATATCACTCACCAAGAGGAGCGAGATCTCCAAGCTGAAAACAACAGCAGAGTTCTGCGCATGAGCAAGGAGGAGGAGGAAAGGGCTTCGAAGACCACAGCATGGGACTAGGAGAGCTAGGGACCCCAACTACAACTAACCATCAACCCAAACTGTAAGAGGACATTTATATTTCCAGCTGGACTCTTCCCACAAGCCAATATTCGGATTACTCTGTTACCCTCACAGCACCAACAGACACACAGCAGCCACTCTGGGGTTGCTCTCAACATGTCTGGGAGTCACACACAGCTCCGACACTGAAAGTTGGTCACTCCTGAGCTCTGGACTTGCATTTGGAGTTTTCCTGGAGGATTCCTCATGGCTTTGTCCCTAAGACAAAGGGCTTGGGAGCACGAGGCACTAGGGTGCATGGAAGGGGGCAGAGCTGGTTCAGCAAGCAGTGCAGAGATCTCCTGCACCACGTGGAGTTGTGTACACAGAGATCGACTTCTCTCCGTGTGGGAAATGAAGACTACAGGCAAGCTAGACCTTGTTTACACAACTTCTCACAGTTCACCTATCTCTAGAGCAGAGTTTCCTAAGGAAATTATAGAAAAAGGAGAGATCAATTTGCTTTCATGTTGCACATACAGATAAGAGAAACTGCTCAGTTCCACCTGGAAGCAAAAGTCAAAGCCATAATGGTCCTGCAAGGCCTGGATGCCAACCCTGTGCCAAACAGTGAGCATCCCAATGTCATTCCGAGCTCTTCACATGAAAAAACAAAACAAAAGGGTGGCTACAGTAGAAATGGCACCCAGCTAACAACTTCGCCTGGGCCTCCCTTTAACGTCTTCTGCACAATTTGCAAAAGACAGACAGCACTCGGCAGGGGATTTCCCCAAGAGGAAACAAGGGGCCCGGGTGCTCTGGTGAAAGTGAAATTCGGGCCCTTGTGGGGGTGGGGATGCTCAGCAGCAGGGTGCAAACAGTGCTCTGCTGGCACAAAAACTGGCACTGGGGTGAAGGAGCCCTGTGCAGAAGAAAGAAAGCAAATTCAAGAGGGTGGGGGGGTGGAATTTACAAGAGGTTGGTGTAAGACCAGCAGTTTTGGGGAGAAGGCTGGCTAAAAGGCAGGGGCTCTGTGAGGGATGCCACGGTCCCAGCTGTCCCCAGGAGCTCGTTCAATAAACCTAACCCTACAAAACCCAACACGCTCCTTGAACTAAGGCCCGCCGTGGTTCCACAGGCCCCCATGCTGAGGAAGGCCAACCCGCCTCGCACCACCTTAAACTGCCGGGGAAGACGGGAAGGGATAACAGACGTGAGGGCAGCAGCCGGAGAAACAAAAGAAAAAGGCAGGAGGAACACGTGCGAGCCAACGCCGCAGCTTCCCCGTCCTTCCCAGGGGAGGGAAGCTCTGGGGAACAAAAGCCGAGGCAAGTATTTCCCCTCCGGGGAACCAGCTCCTGCCGCCAAGCCGGGCACACCCGCCAGCCCTGCCCCGCGGGGGGCCGAGACCCCCCGGCAGCCCGGGCCAGCGGCGACCCGGCCCCTCCTCGCCCCTCTCCCAGGGCACAAGCGACTTTGGACCGCGCGGAAATTGCTCCTCAAGGCGCCGGGAGCCACAGCACCCATCTGCAGGGCTTCGCTCCAGCGGTCGCATTTCCCGTCCTTGCCAGCCCTCCATAAACACACACGCGGGCATTCCCTTATCTTTCACAGGCCACGCACCACAGTGAGCCCGCTGTCCCCCCGCGCCACCTGAACGCTGGGGGTGCCTCTCCGCCGCCCCTGCCAGCGACAGCCCCAGGCCTCCCCCAGCCCGGGCAGGCAGCTCCGCGTCCTTCCCGGCAAAAAGCCCCACCTCCCGGGAGAGCGGCGCTGGCCTCCCCTGCAGAGCCCCGTCCCTCCCCATCCTCCCACAGCCGGGTGCGTTTCTCAGGCCGGTCAAAAACGGCAGTACAGGTCCGGGCGCAATTCCCGGCGCTCCGACACCAGACGCGGCCCTTCCCTTCATTCTGAAAGGAAGCCGAGCAAGTCTCTTCCCCAAAAGGCAAATAATTTGGGCAGCAAAGCACGCCTTCGTATTCAGTTTGCTAATGGCAGCTGGGCGCCCGGTGTCACGCCCGCAGCCCCGCCGTGGCGGGGGGGATGGGGGCGGGGCGCCACAAGCCCCACCGGCGGCTCGCCGTGCTGCCAGGGGAGGACGCCCGGCTCCTGGCCGCCTCCGGCGTGGCGCGGGGCCGCATTCCCGTTTCGCATGCGAAGCACGCAGCGAACGCGCCCGTCCGCGCCGCAGAACCGCCCCGAGCGCCAGACGCTTCCCAGGGCGCAGAAAAGCCGAGCCGCTGCGCTCACCCCCGCACCCCCTCGCATGACAACAAAGAGCCTCTGTGCGCGCCCCCGAGCCGACCCCTGCGCTAAGGCGCTTAACGGCGAACTTTGCACCGCTTCCACCTCCAGACGCCTTTACAGCCCAGGCTACCGACGGCGCCCGCCCGCACGGCGAGCGGCTCCCACCCGACAGCTGCTCCCGGGGCGGCGGGCAGGGATGCGGGCGCGGGTGCTGCGGGACCGGCGGGGAGGGGGCGCGGGTAGGGCCGCTGCGGAGACCGACGCTGCCGCGGGGACCGCAGGGAGCGGCGGGCGAAGGCGCCGCTGCTAAAAATAGGCTGCGCTGGCCCCGCGGCGGAGAGACGCCCGGCCGAGCGGCCCCGCGCCGGGAAGGGGGAGGGGGTGCCCCGGCCC
>VZSF01000125.1:147374-184295 GCA_013398295.1 Chionis minor
CATGAGGGCTAGGCGCAGCGAGTCCTTGGCGATGCTCTCGCCGCATTTCTTGCAGGAAGCGCGGCCGCTCTTGGCGTACTCCGCCCGGTACAGCTTCTCCGCCGGCTCCGCCATCGCCGCTCGCGGAGCCGCCGCGCACCCGCCGCGCCGCGCTCCCCTTCTCCCCCCCCCTTGCCCCCCTCCCCCGTCCGCGGGAGAGATAGCCGAGCACCGAGCGCCCGCCCCCGCCTCAGCGGCCGGCCGGATCTGCCGCTCGGGCATCGATTCTGCGCGCCTGGCGGCGCCTGGAACGTTCCGGTTTGCTACCGTGTATCAATGGGGAGCGGCGGCGGGTCACGTGGCGGCGGGGCTGCGCTGCCCCCGGTGCCCGGCCAGGGGCTCCCGGAGCCCGGAAAGCGCCTTTGGCGAGCGGCGTCCCTGGGGAGCTGCGGGGAGGGCTGCCCGCCCGCCCGGCCCCCGCTGGGGAGAAGCGAGGCGGTTTGTGCCCGGTGCCGCGGGAAGCGGGGCTGCCGAGTCTCGGGAGAGCCCGCGCGCGGCGGCCGCCCCTCGGCCGGACACCGGCCGGTCCCTGGGGCGCGCGGGAGGAGCTCTTGGAGGAGCTAAACCCCGGCTTTCTCCCCCTTACCGGCGGAGGCGTTCCCTGGCGCCAGCAGAGGGCGGCGGTTCTGCGGCTTGGCGGGAGAACGCCGAAGTTACTCCAGGCCCTTGAGTGGTATTTGCCATTAGTTTGGGATTCTGGAATTAGGGTTCAGGTGAAGCAGGGGGGATGTTCGGTCCCGAGTGGGCTTCGGCCGGCTCGCAGGTATCCATCGGCGTTGCGGAGCGGCATCCCAGCGCGGCTGCGGGGCCTGGGCTGGAAACGTCGGCACCTCTCGGCTTCCAGTGCCCGTCTCCCGGGGGAGCCCTTCCCGGGGGAGCCCTTCCCGGGGGGCGCCGACAGACAGCAGCGTGCCGGGCACCACAGAGACCTGCCCTGAACGCGTCGCGGGTTCGGGGAAAGGAGGGAAAAAATAAATAAAAAAGTCTCTGCAAAGCACTAGATGGTGCTGCGTGCACGCGGTCAGATGCAGATGCTCAATAGACCGTCTTCGCTATTTCCAGTTCCTCCTTGCAGAAGCTCCTGAACCAGACACCCGTGGTTCAGAGGCAGGTCCGCGCGTTTAGGCTCGCTGGAGAACAGTGAAGGATCCAGGAGAGCTCGCCGGGACGATCTGACCGGCAGCCGGAGGTGGTTGCTCCCCACGCTGCCCGGCACATCTGCCAGTTTGAAGGTGACTGGCAGTGAAGTGTGGAGTTGCATTCACCCCTTTCAACAAACCTACTGCCACCCTGCTCCATCCAAGGTTTTCCGAGAGAAAAACAAATAACACACAAATAAGGGCTGACTTGCAGGAGTTGTCCTGAGTCAAGTCCGTGGCCTGTTTAACTCGGATCCTGCCTCTCCCAGCGACCGTCTGCCAGGAGCTGACATAAGAAAGGCCGAGCAAGCAGCACTTGCTCTCCCAAATATTTCCCAGCCTCCTGAGATTTGTGGCGCAGGGATTTCCTGCATGCCATCATCCTGGGGGGAATTTTTCTTCCAAGAATTTCTCCAGTTTCTCTGAAAATAGTCTTTTGTTTATATGGTGTTTATTTATAGGGTTTGAGCAAAAGAGAAATGGCTTCTTGTTAGTTTCCTCTCGCTGGGGCCATTTTCACTTCTAAGGAAAGGCAGCCCTGTCTAAATACCAAAGCACTGCTCCACGGCCTAGAGACCAGCTGGGGATCTGTAAGATATCAAGAAGTTGTCTACAGAACCATACACAGACGTTCACAGGCATGCAAGCACGAGAACAAACAAAGAAAGTGACAGCGACAAAGGGCTGTTCAAAGTTTAGCCTGATTTTTTTTTTTTTTGGTTATGAATGCAAACCACTAAATCAATACTATACAAAATGGGGATTAGCGGATTTTCTAAAGGGGGTGGGTGGTTCTTCTGTATGAATAAGCTCAAACGCGCTGCTTGAAAGGATCAAGCTCAAAGCTCTGGGCGATTTACCTTTTCAGCCTTACTTTGAGAATGTGTACTGGGGTTCATATGCTTACAACCAGTCTGAGTCTTGCTTTGAAACAGGAATGCCTACACAAAAAGAATTAACATTGTTACGATTCTTCTTATTGCAATGTGATTTCCTCTGTAGGCACACTGTCATCCTGATTTGTGGTGTCAGAGTTGCCAAATCACATTAACCCCTTCCATAAATCTACTGATCCCAACGGACCTGCCTCGCTCTGCCTCTCTGTCTCCCAGGTGTGACATGTGGATCACAGTGCATCCCTTCCCCTCTCCCACGGCAGCGGGGGACCAGTGAGGCAGTGCTCGCGCAGGGCCATCAGTAACACAAACAGCACTGAGGGTGTTGAGTTTTGTTACAAAACAATGTTCTGGCGGCAGCCATGAGAATTGGGGTCTGCAAGGCCAGTTTCCTGGGGGACCACCCCTTTAAGTAAATCTGGTATGTCAAGAGACCCGGTATTTGGCTGCTGGGAGCAGGAGCAGGGGTAGTTAAAGATGGAAAGATTTTTACAATCCTATGCAGGCTGCCTACATCCCTTTCTTACAACATTCCCATCTCAGTGGACTGATGACTTTTGGGACGCTGCTGGATGACAGGTACTGCACGGACATGTGAGACCAATGGTTTGTTTTGCCTCTCTGTTACCAGAGCAGGAATCACAGGTTACAGCACCAAAATCCTTAGACATAAGTTTTGTTTACTGATACTGAGATGCCAAACTGGCTGCTGGTGTTTGCAGTGCATCGCTTGCCAGGAAAAACTCCTATCATGCATGCAACCATGGATGGGCTCCCATAGCTTGCTGCGCTGCAGACCAGAGCATAGGTGAGGAAGGGGATCTAGTCAAAGGGTCTGATTTGCAGGCTTTATCATAAATGTCAGGGTGCTTGGTATTTTTCTTAAAGCCTCTATGTCTGGAGTCATGTGGTTATATAGGAATCTCACCTTTAGGATGCCCCCAGCAATTTCTGACCTCTAGAGATAAAACTCCAAAACACAGCAAAGAAGAGAGCAACCCGAGAAACCTCAGCTCTGACAGTTCTGAGTATCTCATGATGTGAAACTCAATGCCAAGCATTCGGGTGCCTGGCTTGCAACTTTAGGGCACCACAGAGAATTGTCTTTTCCTTTCTGGGACATTTTGCATTAGAGTCCTCTGTAAGCCGGAGGGAAGCGGGTCCAACTCCTGGTACCAGGAAGCCGTAAGAGATCTCTCCAGTGTCACAGGACCAAATGCTTCCTCTCACATTGTGCTGACAGTACCCTGAGCACTAAATCTTCCAGACTCTGTAGCTTTGGGCTCCATTTCTGACACATGCTTGAGATGCCTTCCTACAAGATTTCCACCCCGCTAAGCAGCTCATTAAGGGTGAGAAAATGTTGGACATATATAGGGAAGATTCTTGCTTATAGCCTGTAGGGGAGTCAGAACTGTTCTTGCTCAAGTCTGGATTTGTTGCCGGAGGAGACTCTATATTATCTGGCCTTTGATATTGGACAGCTTGAGAGTTTTGTGATGAAAACCTGTTCGGTGCTAGCTTATCCTGTCTATATTGATGATCCATTTCCTTCATGCTGCTGCAGATAATCAGTATGCATTTAGGCAATAGGCTACAGGCAACAACTGCTGTGGCTCAGCCGTGCCTTCCTTGTCTATGTAAGTGATCATCCGTTCCATTGACATCAGTGAGACTACTCCAATGGGAAAGGGATGCAAGACCATGCATGCCACATCTAACTGCGTCATATCGTCTTCTCTTTCCACTGAATAAATCAGAGGGTTTATCTTCCTGTCTGGGGATTCTAAAAAATGTTTTGAATAGCTTATATAACCTCCCATGGCTCCTCTCTCCTGGATGATAATTAACATATGCAACCTCTTAAGCTGAATTTAGAGTGTTCCTGCGGGGCGGAGGTGAAGTTTTGGTGCCCAGAGGCGACTTCCTTCTCAGCCCTCCTGAGCAATTTTGCATGACAGATCAGCACAGAGCTCTCTGGGAAGCAGCTCTGAGGGTTCCTCCATTCTTTAGAAAGCTTCCTTAAATAAACCTGTTTTTTCAGCTTTCCAGATGCCTGGGAAAATAGATGTGGGAAGAGGCAAGGAAAGAGGGGGTGACAGAGGAGAAGCAGCATTTCAGACTGACTAGGAGCTTAACTGAGCAGCCTTCTCTCAGTGGATTCAGCGGTAACTTAACTGGTGTGACACAAACGCTGAGTCTGGGGTAGATCATCGTCTGAAGTCAGTGGCAGAGAGCTGAGCGCAGCCACAGCACTTGCCATAGTTACTGTCTGCGTGGTTGCCAGGCTCTGAGGTTATTCACCCTGACATTACACCCATATAGGAAGGACTGTGCCATTATCTCTGTTTTACAGTCCCCATGTGGCAACTAAGACACAAATGACTATTTGATGAAATTAGAGTGTGGGAAATTAAAAAAGGGTAAAAGGAAATTTGTTCTCATGGCAGGTTAATTAAACTACAGAGGCTACAGCCAAAGGTAGATGTTGTGGCAAAGTAATGCTGAAAGAAATTATTTAGAATTCTCCTAACTGCAAATGTTTAAAGGGCCATAAAACATTGAGCTTTGGAGATAAAGCCGATACCTAATTAATGATGGTCATGAGGAGGCATAACATGGGGAAGAGATGATCCTCAGTCTCACCATGGGGCCTGCCTTTGAAACTCTCAGTCCAGTGAGCTGGAGATGGATGAACACTCACCAAATGCGCAGCTGTGGTCCATTCTTGATTTCTGCTACCTGCCAACAAGAATAAGAAATCACATCTAAGCAAAAAGCAGATCGCAGGTCTCCCAAATCCTGGGCTAATCCCACAGCCATTTGGTCATCCCCGGGCACAGTTCATGAAAAATTATGGGAAACTCCTTCTTGGGCTACCTTGCTACTTTTTTGTGTGGAAGCTTGTTCCCCTACCTGAGTTCCCAAGTACCATCTTTCCCCCGTGTGGTGCAATGTGACTGTTAAACATCCTGCCTGTGTGGATGTCACTCATAAAAACGTTTGCTGCCAAAGGAATTAAGCACCAGCTGCAACACTGGAAACATTCAAGAGCAGGAACCAGGAGACAGAGCTGGAAAGTTCATCCTCCGAGATCTGTATATGCTAGTCCCAAGCTATAGCATTATAGAGAAGGAATTTAGTTAAGTCTGGCAGTTTTCCCGTCCAAAGCTCTAATCTCAAATACATCTAATCTCCATGTAGGCTTGAAACCAAGCTGTGACTCCTGACTACAGCACCACGCTACTGTGGCCCCGTAGCGGGTGACCACTCCCCTGGGGTGGCAGATACCTGCCCTACCTCTGCCAGCAGTCTGGGTGTCCTCTGGCCCAGCACAGCTGCCAAAATACACATTGGGCAGCATGCTATACCAAGTAGAGAGTCTGGATGTGGCTCCCAGTTTGGGTTCTTGAAAATTAATAAAGAAAAGCAAAAAAAAAAAAAAAAAAAAAANAAAAAAGAGCCAGAGGTCTAAAAGAGACAGAGTAGCCAATGATGCTATCAGTAGCATTTCTACTGTCTTGTGCATGCTTTGTGGTAGATTCAGGCTGCACAGATCGATAGGCGCCTTCCACAGATATCACCTGCCTCTGGAACAAATCCATCTTTGAAGTGGCAATTTCTTACAGCATTCTGCTTTCTGTTAAAAAGCAGTGAAACTGCACATGGAATTGAAACACGTCAAGATACTAAACCAGCTAGTCCCTATAATTTATCCAAAACCTAAATCCCATCTGATTTTGAGGGACGCAAACAGTTGAGACCGTGCTTTCCCAGCCCAGCTGAAGACAGACTTTGCTTTGCTTGGACCCACACTGACTCTTTTTGTCAGGCAAAGGCCAGACATGCATTTGTTCAGATGCTCTGCAGTTCTGCTCAGGTGAGATGCATCTGCTCAGATGTTTTTCCAGGTCTTTGAGCACCCATATGTGACTAACTCCAGTAATTCATGAAGTGCAACAAATGAGTGGTGACAATGGAGGCTACACTACCCCATAATTCATCTCTCTCGCCTCTTGATGAAGAGGTTTCCTGTTAGACTGGACAGACCCGTCCTCATCGCTCTCCTTACAGGCTTGCTCTCATTCTCAATTGCCTTCAGACACAAATGTGGCCAGTCCCAGAAACTTTGTATGCTTTTTTTCCTCAGTTGCCAAAAATCTGCAAGATGCTTCCTGTCTATAGGACCCCAGGTTTAGCTAAAAGCTCAGCATCGCTTACACTCATTTAGAAGAGCTAAATATTTCTGCCTGGGTTATAACTTGGTAAAAAGCCAGTCTAGCTCCTCTGTAACCACCTGGTTTCAGAAAACTGTGAACTGCTTGTATAAAATGCCACAACAAGGAGCACTGACCATTTATCTAATGAGGTTTGCTTTCTAAAGTATTTCTCAGCTCTATTACAGTCACACAAGTGATTATCAATAAATATCCCCAATTATGGATATTGTCTTGACAGTCTTCTTTTAAGTTGTATATTCCTGATAGGGAATCTTAGTCTTCCTTTGTGACTAATAACTGTACGGGAGTTACTTAAGGATAATTGGTTTCTTTGTCCTAATAAAAAAGAACTTTTTAAAGGGCATCTGATTTATTCATAAATCTGCAAAATATTCAGCCACTAATTTAGGTGCCTTGCATTTATTCAGGGTTCTAATTCTAGAGATCCCATTTACACAATTTCCTCTGCTGTGATCACACAGAGAGGGAAGGCTGGAAGCAGAACCCAGGAATCCTGATATCTGCTCTCCTGATCTTGGAGAGCAATGTCAACACTGAGTAGCCACGCTTCAGTGTTGCTCTAATTAGAGCAAACCAGGTACAACCAGGATAACTTTGTTTGCACCGTGTTTGTAGACAAATGATACATAAAGCACAACAGAGAGCTAAAGCGTACAGGACAGTGATAATATATGGCATAAATTCAAGAAAGCAATGATGAAAGTTCTTGATAAATACATCAGTCCAACCAAAGGCAACACATTTCAGAGGAAGATGTTAGTTTTCAGTAAAGCTGCTGCCATCTCTCCAGCTGCTAAGCGAACTTTACAGAGGATTAGCAGCCCTGGAAACTGAAGTCCTCTCTTCACCCAGAGGAAAGCTGCATGAGGGCAGTACAAGGCCAGTTTTGACACTAATACCTCCCATTTCTGGGTGCACCGACATCTTGGCAGGGGTGGGAGGGGAACCAATCCACCTCTTTGCCGAGGCTGTGGGCAGCCAGAGCCAGCTGTGCCATTGGTGCTGCAAAGTGGACACCCCTTCTGCAAGCCAGCTGAGGCCAGGTGCCCGCTTCACGAGCCTTAGCACATGTTCAGCTGCTGGCAGCTAATTTCGGATACAATTAACTTTCAATTACCTACAGGGAGCTTGCACAGCCCTGACTGGCTGCGACACTGCTGGCTACCGTCCAGTGCCGTGGAGGGTGATGCAGAGGACAAGCAGCTCTTGCCCGCTTTGACACACTGGCAGCGGCTGTTGCTGCTGCAGAGAAACCGGCTTTAGCGTTTCTCAAAGTGGAAGGCTCCAAGTTTGTTCACCAGGTCTTGTTTACTGTACTTTGCCTTCTCCCTGCTTTCACTCTGTCTGAATAAGGGAGTTATTCCTTGCCTGCCTCAGTTTCAGCTTTGGCAGAGGCCTCATTGCTATTCTCAGCCTCCTCAGGTCATGTCCCCTCTGCTGTGTCAGCTTGAGTCCATGGTCTACAGTTACATTTTGCAAACTGCTTTTGGAAAGCATGGTCCTCCTTTGCAGCGTCTCTTTAACAGAATCAGCTAGTTGCAGGGACCAGTGCCAAGGCCAGTAATCCTCTATTTCATTAAAGGACTAACAAATCAATGACCTCTGGGAGAGATCCTGGAGTCCTGTGGTCTTCCTCTTTCCAGGGTTGCATATGTAGTTGCTAATTTGTTGTCATGTGCATGCTTATCTCAGTGGCTGCTCATTGAGACCCATTATCATTACTGCTGATGGGAAGAAATGCTCAGACCCCCCACTGAACCCAGAGTTTGTAGGAGTGAATGGGAAGTGATAACTTTCATTATCTCCTTCTCTAACATCAAGAATTCAGTGACCAAAACCAGCAGGGAACATGTAGCAAGGAACTTGCATTTCCTAGCCAAGGGAAAGCATATTGAAATCAATTATCTAGGGCATGAAACGCTCATGGTTCTCCCAAAGGAAAATACTGTTTAGCTAATCATTCTGCAACTAGTCTTAATTAGCTATCATGCATCATTTCTATTCCCATCCCCAGGAATCAAAATAGGCCAGTATATGGCGGTGTATGCTTCTCAGGACAAAAAAAACAAACCAGAACCCAAAAAACCAGAAAAGTGTAGCAGCACTTTGGTTTACACCAGCTTTCACACAGCATAGCCTTCATACTGCATCTCTGTTTTGGCTGCCTGACACCTCGGAGGTCAGAGCACCCCGGCCAGGGAGGACCCTGGTGAGAAGCAGCCCCACACCGTCGCTCCTGCCTACACAACATGGGTAAAGAAACCCAGCCCAGAGCTGCCCTGAGGGAGTTTGGTGTTGGCTGTGCTGGCCACAGGCAGCATCTGGCACACGGGGAAGCCATGCGAGGGCGTGTGGTGGTGATGCCATGGTGGAGGCCAATGCTATTTCTATCTATCAGCAGTTCTTCTGGCCACAGTGCTGCTGCTGTGGTATCATTACTGAAACCAGATGATGAACTGTAGCCCTGCTGCTGAAACAGGCACTGAATTTGTCTCCAGTGCCCATGTGGTTAGTGGCATGTACTTTTTTAGCTGCTACAAGGAAAATGGAGACCTTATGACCAATGTATCCTCTAGTTTTCAAATGCCACTAATTTAAAAAAAGAGGAGACGGCAAAGCTTTCTGTAGTCCTGATTCAGCAATGTATCTGAACTCACTCACGTGCATGGCTCTTATATGCATGTCTAGAGTTAAACACACACTTAATGTGACCTGTTGGATTCTTGAGCTTGACGCGCAATGCATATTTTCTTTATAACTTTGTTTTACACAGTTATCTGTCGAGGTGACACTAGCACCTAAAAGAATGAGCTTCAGCAGAAGAGCCTTAGTATAGCTCTTCAGACACTTGAGAGTATAGTTTCCGAGAGACCTCTTACTTACAGTTCTTTAAGGTTTCCTGTTTCACAGATAGATGTTACTCCTATGATCCCATATTGCTGCCATTGCAATCGGGTGACCAATACAGTGAGCCAAATTCAGAGCTGACCTTGAAGCCCGAAAACACTGACAGAATTGCAGCCTTTCACTCTTTCTTTGGTTTTGACTCATTACACCAACCAGTTTTAAGGGGATCTGCATTCCTGAGGAGATAAGCACTTGACATCGCTTATCAAATCCCCCTGAAAGGACAAAGGACCATCTCCGATGTGACCACCACAAAGTGCTGGGACACTCACAGGCTTTTTCAAAAGAAAATTGGACAATTTATTTGGAAACTCATTTGGAGAGGTGTTTCCCTCTGTCTCTTCTTAGTGACAGATCTGGTTTGAATTCCTTGATCTGTGCAAGGCTCTGAGCGATCTTTGACTCTCGGATCAAACACGATTTTTGTACATCACTCAAAGTGCCTCACTTGAAGGGCATCTGAACAAGTAGCTCATCCTAATTCCCCCGGAGTTTTGTAGTATGTGAAGTCTCAGTCTGGATACACATTCTGCAACTATGCCCATCTTTTTTTCTTACGTGACCCAAATTCTACTAATTGGAAGTGTTTAGAGAAGAGAGAGCCAGACCCCTCAGAGCGGTGTACAGCAGAAGGATGAAAGGCAATAGACACAATTTGAAACACAAGAATTTATGACTTTGATAGCAGGAAAAAAGGATTATTGTGAGTGTGATGAAGAACTGAAACATGTGCCCAGGGAGGCTGTGGGATCTCCATCCTTGAGATATTCAGAATTCAGTCCTGAGCAACCTGTTCTTGCTGGACTTGATTCAAGCAGAGGCCAGCAGTGGTCCCTTTCCACTCTCCCCGATCTGTGACTCTGTTACAAAGCCTGTTAGCAACAGAGGGGAAAAAAGTAGCAATTTCCATATTTTCTTAAAGGAGCAGTAATTCTTGTGTTCCTGGGGAAGAACCAATGGGGTAACATGGCATTTAACATGTCACGGAGGAGAAAGAGTCATACGCTACATACAAGCATAGGGACCAAATCCTGCCAGTAGCTGAGCACATGCATCGAGCTGAATGGAATTTGATGCTGTTCACTGTTTTGTAAGATCAGATTTTATGAAAGGGTACCAATATAAGATCCTTTCACACTAAAGTGCGTGGCAAAATGTCCAGCAAGTTCAGTGAATGCAGGCACGGATGCCTCAGTTTCTAAGCTCAGAATATGCATTGTATGGGAGCCTGATTAAGATTTGCGCGAAGTACTTTTTTTCAGCTAAAACCAGAAAACACACCTAGAAAGATGACATCATGACTTTCTGAAGGGAGCCTGAAGTTACAACCATTTCCTTTCAGTTTCCTCCCTGGTGGCCTCAGGTCTTCTGAATATTTTTCTGACTTCCAGTGACTTTCTCAGCAAAATCTGTTTTCACACTAGGTTTCAAATCCCACTTAAGCTTTTCTTCTTCACAGAGGAAAGACAAACACCAGCTTGCCTCTTTTCAATCAAGGAACATGCAGGGCCAGAGGATGAAGCATCAGATTCTTTACTCTTGATTGACGCTAATTAGTGTTTCCTCTACAGAAGATTAGAAGAAAGATCCACTGGGTATTCAAAACAGAGATTGCCTGAACTCACAATCAGAGCAGTGTTGCCTGGAGGAACTGGACTGCCTGATACAGAGGTTTTCAAATGCTTGTTTGGACATCTCATTGATGGGTGAGGAGGAAAGCCCATCAAGGCAGCTTCATACATGCAAAGTGAAGAAGATATACACATATATCTCTACATATGCAAAGTGAAGAAGATATACACACAAATTTCATAACAAGTCACAGCCCTGGGAGAAGCTGCTGTTTTGTACATGCTGCTGCACTAAATCAACCGAACAATTTTTCAAGGCCCGATTTGGTGGGCAGCAGCAGAGGTCTGGCTGGAAAAAACAAGTGCCAGTGCCGTGCCTGTGACTGAAGAAGAGGCAGCTGCCAGGCTTGAAGGGGTTAAGGATGCTGGTGATTCGCCCTCAAGCCCCAGGTCTCTGCTCACTGTCTGAGAGACAGGAGGGCAGCTGGTGCCTGAGCTCTTCCCCCAACAACAGGGCACAGGTCACACTGCAAACATTCTTTTGCATCCAAGTGGACTAAGGAGCCCACTTAGCTCAAGAAATGGTTCCACTTTGTGAACCTGACCCTGTTGTGATGCACTACGTGTGTATGCTGTGCTCTGCACATTATCTACTTGCACGTAACAAATGCAATGAAAATGTCACTACTGGCACCAAAACAAGAGATTCTACGTTTGCATCTAGTCAGTGTTGTCCAGGAAAACTCAGTTCAAATACAGCTTTCCTCTTACGTTATGCCTTTTGGATTAAGAAATTGTCACCTTTGACTTCTAGAAATATATTTTAGTGTTGGCAATATGAAATAGTGAGAGAGTATGATGCTGCAGAAAAAAATATCAGCAGATACGTAAGAGGAGAACTAGATAAAAAGGAACAGAATAAGAACATAGAGAAAAGAGAAAAATAAGGGTGAAGGACAACCTAAGATCCAGAGCTGTGCTGCAGAGTGCACTTTCTCCACATCATAGAGACAAATTTGAGTTTGGGGTTCTGGCTGTAGTACCTCCTCAAGCTTTGAGATCTACATTTATGGCCGGTGAGCAGTTTTACAGTGGGCCAAAGCAAACTCTACATCTGAATGTAGCTTGACTGTGGGGAAATGTGTCTGCGAGCCCAGACAGAAAGCTTGTGGCCTGGACACAATTCTTCTCATGTACTGCAAGAGACCTTGTTTCTGGGATGAAGCCACGTCCCACTGCTTAATGGTAAAGATCTCATGGATTTGTGCTGAGCAGACGGGAGAGGTATTGCGTAAGGCCTGGCTCCTCTCTTCTCTGGTTACTGCCTATCAGCCTTTATCTCAGACTCTTGGATACACCAGCTTTCTAGCAAAAGAAAGTCTCACCGCTTTATCTTTCCTTTTCAAGAGGCTCTAACTGACTTTTTTTCAGCCGAGTACAACTTTAAAAAGGAATATTTAATGCTAGGCATTAAAGTTTCCACGTTGGCTTGCTGAGGAAATCTCAACTCAGATGCTTGTCCAGAGAAGGAAAAGGCAATCCATGCCTCCCTTCCCTGCCATAGATAGGGAATGATTTGTCTTTGCATAGATGACTTTATGTCTGAAGAGAACTTTTTCGCCCCAGCCCTTCCTGAAGGGCTCTGAGTGATGGGAGAGGTGCCTCCAGCATCCACTACCTCCGGCACCCACCCGCTCCATTCAAACAAACGCTGAATCTGGCAGGCCCGTGGCTCACTCCTGTCCAGAAGTCAGGGAAATCTGCCAACTGCATGCAATCAATGTTTTGCATTTTTCCCAGTTGAATAATTCCCTAGCTTTACAGACCAAGCAAGAGGCATTAAAATTGGTCTGCAATACTGAATGCCAGGCCCTCTGAAGCAAACAGAGGACTTGTTATAACAAATCTGTTGAAAACTTGTTTAATTTTGTGTCTCTGCTTAAACTCCTTCACTGCTGACTTAGAGCGTAAGCATACGCTTTGCGCAACAGTGATTCAAATATTTGCAGAACCGGGGCCATCTGAGGCACTGCTCTATTACATGGCAGTCTATGTGATAGCTAGATTACAGCCATCTCCTGCCACCCCATGGCAGCCTGATGGCTGATGCCAGACCCGTTTAAGAAACCAGTGTTCATTTTAGCGAAGTGCCACGTATAATATGACACACTGAGCTCTGAGGGATGATCACGCATTCAGAAAGTACCTGCCAGCCACCCCAGTCCTGCTGTGTGCCACCACCCTCACCGCAGTGGACGCTCTTCCAGACCCCAAAGCGCACACGGACTAACCCACGGTACAGACTATGGCAGGCTCTGCTGCTGCTGCAGACAGACAAGACACTTGCACCTTCTGAAAAGGTCAATGAAATAGTAGCCTGACCTGCAAATGCCAGATACTTATCATCAGCCCCTTCCTTTGTCTTCTGCCTACAGGAACAGGAGACAGTTTTAACTGCTGCAAGTGGAAAGCTGGCTCTGGCTGCCACTGCAACCCTCGTACTGCAGCACCAAGCCTTGTGCCAGTTCGCTGCATTAATCTGAGACTACAGCCAGTACTCTGCAGCCCTGTGCTCCCCTGAGAACTCCCCTCAAGTGTATTTTTGTGAATCCTGGGAATATTAATTGGTTATTATTAACAATACAATATAGATTATGGGATGGCACAGACCGCCACATGCCAGGAAGCCCAAATGGATTTTATTGAGGACTCCATTCAACAGTAAGAGTTGGCCAGATGGGAACAGATCAGGCTCACCTGCTGAGTATCTTGTCCACCTCTATGATGTTTCAGTGGAAGGTCTGAGATTGTGGGCGGAAAGAAGCTATGGTAATGCAAAACGCTACCAGGAACTAGGCAAGACAGATGAATACTGAAATTCTTCTCAGAATGGGGGGCAAACAAATGTTAACAGGATGCCCCAAGGTTATATCCCTTTCTCAACCTTCCCAACACTTCGAAGTGTGAAGATTTCCATCTGTGTTAAAAATGGTAAACATGACTTTTGTCCAGGGGAATATCTGATCCTTTCTGGTAATCCACTAAACAATTTACTGCCTGTGCAAATCATGAAAGCAACATTTGAATACAGCTAATTGCTAAAAATAGCCCCATTTTCAGCAGCAGAAGAGCTGGCAGTTCTTTCAAGTCATGTTAAAAATACTGCTTTAACATGACTTCAGCAGATAGCTGCCACCTGTGCCCGCTGCGAGCGTGAGGGGCACTGCCTTGTCCCTGGACGGGATTTCCTCCAGCATGTGACACAACTCTGGGTTCCACAGCTCGGAAGTAGGTAAGCTACAAGGTCTAAAAATGTGACTGCAGTGGCAAGCAAGTACCTTGTGCCTGTGGTTTCTTCTTTGCAGCGCAGAATATTTTGAGTCCAATTTAAGGACATATCTCTGACTACTAGGTCGAAGTGAACAAAGTGTCACTTCTTATTAGGTAGGAACCTTCTGGTTCCTTTGGTGTGCAAGCCTGATGGTCTGAAGCCACAAAAATTACATGCTGATTGCTGTTGATATCTGCTAAAGAAAAGCAGCATGTCGTGTATGCTGGAGAAGTCCAGACAGCCAGTGATCTCTCTGGGCTGGGTGTTCTCCACTGGTAGGGGAAAATGCCTGTGACATATTAATGACTGCCATTTTAATGTGTGACAGCTTGGGACATGTTGGTTATAACGCAGTTTAACGAATATGTGGAAGGTCTTTGGATTTCAGAGGGTAGCCTGCTACAAATTAAATTTCCTAAACAATGTATCCATTTCTAATCTAAAATCAAAAGATCACTATAGTTTTGGGTTGAAATGTTTGAAATGTTAGGAGGACATGATTTTCATTCAACGCTAACAGGAAGCTTTTGGAAAAGCTGGTTTCTGCTACTCAGGATGACAGAACTGTCACCAGGAAAAGCACCAGTGCTGGGCTACTAAATCCAAAGCCATGATACAGCTGTGTTTCAGTATTGAACTCCCTTTCTGAAGTTACTCTTAAGTGAAACATTTTGTGTTAGCCCAGCTATATTTTGAATTTACGGATCTGGAAAGTGGAGAAAGAATGCATAGCTCATGGAATATTTAAGACAGTTCAGCCGGAATAGGACTGGAGACATAAGAGGTGTGAATGTGTCCACACAATACACCCACTGCACCAGAGTGTAGATACATTGATAGCCCTAAAGGAACATTATAATCACTTTGTGTACAATGGTTAAATAGCCTTTTGCTAATCTACAACCATATCTCAATATTTTTTTATTTCTCTTTGAATCAGCAAATGCTGGGATGGAAATACAAGCTTTTGCTGTGCTCTGAAGAGCAGCAAATTGGGCCCAGCACCACAGGTGACACAGGTGCCAGCACTGTCCCTGGAACGCAAGTCCTGCAAGACAGATCCAAGGAACTGTCAGTAGAAGCATGCCTGTTAACCTTGGCTGCTCGGGTGTACCAGCCCGAGAGAGACACTAATCAAAATGTACCAGTCCCAGAGGCTATAATCTGTCCTGTTTAATTAGATCTGAATTCTGTTTTGCTGCCTTTCAGAAGTACAGGAAGTATAGCAAGGTGTAACCAACTCTGGATTCTCCCTGTGAAGCAAGGGCTGGAAGTTGTTTCCTCCAGCTCGTGCTAGTTCCCAAAGGTACATGGAAAGTGCTTAGCGGGACCCAGCAAAAGTCTCAGTGAGACCAACACAACTCAATGGCCCAAAGGACAGCGTGGCCTTCACAACTGAACTATACTTTTTTTTCTTTTCATCCTACCTTTTTCCTTTTATGCCCTAATCTGATGTTTTCTTGTCTTCACTGTTTCTGCCAGGTGTATCTGTAAATTGGATACCACTGCAATCCAGCATCTAACTAGAGAATAAAACTTTAGGGAGAAAGAAAGAATTTACAAAACACATTCACTACATTGACCAAGAAAGAAATTCCTCATGTTCTATCCAGTACAAGTTCCAGCTGAGCACTCTCATACATTATGAGCTAAAAAAGCAACTTGAAGAGATGCTGTCTTGGAGGCAAAAACGTGATCCAAATTTCTATAGGGGATGGAGGAAAAGGAGGAAAAAAGGCTGCTGTTTGTGAATCTAAAACCCGAAATAAACCAGGCTCTCTAAAGCTTATACTGGATGTGATGATATGACACACTTGCTACGTAGTCAAGTACTGAAATTGTGTGTTGGAGCTTTTGGAGAAAAGGTTGTGCTCACAGTGCTGTGACTGGGCAGCTGGTGTGTAGCTGCTCCTGCTGCCCTCCCAGAGGTTGTGCCACGAGGACCACATGCAGTCCACACGTTGCATGCAGGAACGGGAGGAGAAGTGGCTCTGATGAAGCAGGGAGCCTTGCTGGGGAGGAATTTCTGCTAAAAAGCAGGCTAAATTTGTAGAGATGGTGTTTCTAACAGTGATGGGCTAACCTTAACAGGGCAGACGAGTAGCGTGTATTTCAGACTAAGAAACCCTCATGGTTAAAGAAGGAAGTCAGAAATCTAAGATGTCAGTTTGCTGAGCAGTAACAGAAGGGATTTGGGAGCTGTGGACCAACGACTCCCATCTGTCCTTGAGCTAAGGCTGAGCCTGACTGTGTCACAGGCACATCCCTCTTCCACACCACGAAGATAAGCCTGGCCTAGCAGCAGCGCCCGCTCATTTTAAGGGTTCTTGAAATACTTCCATTTCTTTTGTTGCTCCCAGCAAATCCAATACCCTCTTACCTGGTGAACTTCCTCATGTTAGTTGAAATGACGTATTGATCACCAGTTAAACCTAATGATACTTGTTGCTGCTAGCTGAATACAACACAGCTACCCAACCTGGGTGCTGCAGGAACACAAACAACCCCTGCTCCTGCCTCAGGAACTGCTTCTCCAGATTTAATAATACAAAGACCTGATTATTAAAGCTCAAGAGATTAATTCAGCGATGTTACACTGAAACGGTACAGCAGGCAAAGATTAATTCTACCTTCCTAGTCATGACTTGTTGCACAGCAACTGTGCATGTGCTCTCTCCCTCCCCTGCTGCCCCTTGCATGCTCCAGTAGCATCCGCAGGCTACCCAGCGCCAGCACGGTCTGGCAACGTGCAGCACCAGAGGAACTCTGGTCCTGCCACCCTTTAAGACTCCAGCACCGCCTTTCTCCGTGCACCTAAGAGAGCTGCCCAAGGGTCAGGTTTTTTATTTTGCTTGCTGAACAGCATGCTGCACCCTTGCAAGGGAGTTTCATTAGTTAATTGAAATAAATTTGATGATTAGAGAAGATTCCATTAATAAATTAGTATGTTCCACCAAGGGATCTCAAAGCATTTCTATCAACATAAACTTCATTTCACATCAGCTCAGTAGGCAAGGCAAAAATAAGTAGGATCTCTTTTGCAGAGAGGAAAACCGAAGCCAAGACCCTGCTGCGCACCAGTGGCAGAAGTCAGGACCCCCAACTCTTCAGTCCCTTGCTCCAACTCCTGGCTGAGTTTCCTCCTGGTGACAGATCAATTGCATATGCACTATATGAGATGACAACGTTACATAAGTACAAAGTAGTAGGATTATGGGTGTGGGGGAGAAAGATCTCCTGGGGAGAGGGGACATTTTGCTTCAATCACTCCCTCCCCCACAGCCACCCACCGACTGCAGGGATTTTTCAAAGCACTAAAGATGATATAGTTTGGTACATTTTAATCAGTTTCTTACCCCATAGGTTTATGGTAGAAACATTGTTTTAAAAAAAAAAGTGGACACAGAGCAATTAGGGGCTGTGCAACCTGCAAAGGAGCTACACGTATGTGATGGCACATGCACTTCAGACACCATGAAAAAGACTGTAGCTGCTGCCTGATCCCTCATTTCACCCCACTGGACAATAACTGTGTGAAGTTCTAGGATTGCCATTAAAAAGTGACAGCAATTTGAGTGCAAAGTAGAGCAGAGAAGCCTGGGAAAGGGTTGTGGCGATGGGAGATGAGATACTCAGATACATATTTTGCCAGGGGTACTGAGGAAAAAAATTTTGTCCAAGGAGGAAGAATGTTGTTAGAAGTTGGCTAGAGGAATGATACTCTGATCCGAGTTCAGCAATCTAGAAAAACCCTTGGCGTTAGAAGTCAAAGTTGTGAGACAGATCTTCCTCAAAAGAACAGTGAAGATCTCTGTCCCTGTCCTCATTTTTCTCTCAAACTTTCAAATATCTGTTTTCCTGTTCTGGCCCACAGACATGGAGAGAAGGGAAGGTGCTGAGGCAGATCTCTGAGCCAGAAGCTTCAGAGGAGGAAGGGAACAGCACCCTGGACTACTGTCATCACGGTGGCTATGGCCAAGTATGGCAAAATCTGCGTATGTTAGGGTTGTGCCTGAAGGCTTCATCCCTAGAGGGAAGAGCACCAATAGTGTAAAAGAGGGCAAACAAATGCCAAAATGAGAGGGAAGTCTGGTCTGCTGCATGCTGTAGTAATCCTGTCTGGGCCATAAATCTATCATTTCTAATTTTAACAAACTGCCTGAATGTGACAGTCATGAAATGTATTATCATCTAGACTAGCTGTTGAACCACAAAAATGCGTTTTATTTCTCTTGTTCATTGAATAGCCATAAGAATAAAAAAAATACCGTAAAGGGCATCCAGACCCTCCATCCTGTCTCAGATCACCTGAGCCTGGCCACTTTCTGCCGCCTACTCCCTGCTTAGCCCATCAGGATGCACAGCTGTTGCTTAGGGATGCTACAGGTTATAAATCTGCAGATGCTCACTTCCCACTGTCCAGAGAGGGACACATTATTTCTCTATAAAACCCAGACCCTACAAGCTTCATCAAGTGCACCTTAGTCCTAGTACTGTGTGATTTGGTGAATAACAGCTCTGTGTTCATTTTAACTGCTGCTTCCATGCTGGCCTACCAGAAATGCTGCAACGGTGCCCAGGGAAGGCTTGTACAAACTGGAGGACTCACTCCCTAAAGGGCCAGGTAAGTGTTGTGAACAGAGATGGCTGTGGGCAGGGTGAGCCAAATGCTTGCAGGGTGGCCCTGGACCACCATGGAAGACTGCTGGGGAAAGATGCTTTGCAGGACACATACTTGGTCTTAGATCATCTGTGTGGATGCGTCCCATCTAAGACATTCAACGGAGGTATTTATGGTGAAGACTAATATCACCTCAGCTAGTCAGTAGAAAGGCTCAGCCTGCCCTTGGGAACAATTCTGTTCCATGTAAGATCACCTCAGCATGCCTCACTTCTGCTCGCTCACCTGAGCTGCTGTAGCATGGCTGGTTTACGCCTGTATCCTCTGTGGGCAGTGGTGTGGGCGAGAAAGGAGGGATGTCACCCTAACAAATTGATTTTTCCGCTAGTTTTTCCTCCAGCCTTCCCTGGTTAAGAAAGAAGTAGCCAGAGAGGGCTTAGAGAGATACACTGTTAAATCCTATTGATTTACAGTACCTTAAGTCAAGCAAGGCAGAAAGTTTGTCTTGCAGAAACTAATCTTGAGTACCTATTTCTGTAACTTTATAAATGTTAAAGGTTTGGGCTTTTTCAGGGGCAGTACTTACTCTTGTGAAAAGTCATTATCTGCCATACATGTTCTGCACTGTGACAGCACTGTGCAGCTGTAAGGAAGCACACAAAGGGCAAGGGAAGCCCTTTAACAGGCTACACGGGAAAGAGAGAAAAGCATGGGATAAAAGTAGATTTAGTGCCGTTTCAGTCACACTGACTGGGACATCCTGGCATCCTGCAACATAGCTGCTCCTGCACAGCTTCTCACCTGCCTCTCTCTGTTTGTGCACAGCAGCCTCAGCTTTTGAGAGACGTGCAAAGTCTTCACTACTGCTGACCAGCAAACCAAGTACATGAACAGCACACAACCTGCCCCAGGCCCTGCCCTTGTCCCCAGGAGCAAGAACCAGGTTTGTGTAGCTCTGCCCGCTCTCACACCATGGCTCGCTGTGAGCTGGGCCCACCCTGCAGAGTCAGCTGTGGACCTGCAGCAAGCACCAGCCCTTTGCCAGGGGCTGGCCCCAACAGAAACCCAGCAAGAAACCAAGCTGGCAGCACCCCGTCCCCTGCGCCAAATATGCTGCGAGGGGAGGAAGCAGACTCAGCAGCAGGGTTAGCCCATCTGCTCCTAGCACTTCGATGCTGAAAAATTAGGAAAACATCCTCCCAGACCCTGCCAACAGCACATAGCAAAGGGGGGATAGTGAGGGATTGAACTGCAGGCATGTAGGCTCCAGTCCTGCTAACCGCAAAGGGGAGGCTCTCTGACCCACCGGGAGAGAACAGGAGCCAGTCGAGGAGGGTCTGCAGTGGCATCCAGAGTGCATGTATGCACTCTGGTGTCAAAAAGTCTTTCCAGGTTCCTCTACCAACACAAACACCAGTGCAAGAGTGAAGCACAGGCTTCAGGGCTCGGTGCAGCAGGGTTCCTGGCACCAGAGAGCTGGCGGGCTGAAGAGAGTGGGTGCTGAAAGCCACAGACTGCCCCCAGCACACACCTGTTGTGCGAAGAGACGTGGGGATACAGGGGAGTTTCTCTCCCTGCCATATATGTGTGTTGTTAGCAGGCCAGGAAACCTCTCCCAAGGACCACTCAGCAGATCTGCTGAGCAGCAACACACTGCTGGCTCCTGGTACAGGTAATCAGTGACCCCCCAGCCAGGGTACATACTGGAGGTAGTGAGAGGAGCGAAGGTCCAAGAGCCCCGTTTCTCTCAGAAGCAGAAAAGTGAACATAAAACTGACGCAGACAAGCCTCTCAGCCCATGCTAAGCTGGAGCGAGAAGCCAGGCCAGCAAGGGGGCAACATCAGTGCATGGCAATCCTCAACAAGAGAGTGGCCCCTGGGGCAGCTCCCAGCTGTCCTCCCGAACACAGGTCACAGCCCCCAGTCATATCGCTGGGGCACCCATGGGCTGCCTGGCACAGAAATGCATGTGACAAACCACTGTCCCTCTCCAGCGGCCGCTCCGTGCTCTGTGCCACATACTGGTGCTGTGGTCCTGCCAGGCTGGAAACTCACCTCCTCTCCCCACTCTCAACCGTCACAGTGCAGCTCAGCACTCCTTCCAGCAGCTCAGCACTTCTGCCTTTACCCCCCCCGCCCGGGTCTTGTCTGCTCCCCCACCCCGCAAGTGATTAAGCTGTTATTAATGAACATTGAAAACCCACCAAGAAAAATCTCGTCTCAGATTTTCCCTATGCTTTTGCTAAATAATTCCAAAAAGCCTTCTGAGAAACCTGCAGCTGTTGAAATGCACATCTTGCACAGCAAGACAAATCTGTCTTTTTTTTTTTTTAAACAATTGCTTGCTTTTAGTAAATGGAAGAGTAATCTAGAAAATGCTTGACTACTAGGCACACCCTTCCTTAGCCTATTGATTTACACTGCACAGAAAGCTAGTCTCATAATTCAGTTAATATCAAGTGTGTGAGATCTTGCAGCCTCTGTACAGCTGGCAACAAACCAGCAAAAGCAAGTTTAATTTCTCCATCTGTTGTAGGTAGCATGAAGGGGAAAGTTGCCTTCATTATAAGACAGAGGAGGCTCCAAGTGAGAGGTCTAGAAAATAACTTGACACTTCTGTCCAGGTTGCAAGACCCTTTGTGTTTGGACTGGCAGAAAAATGTCCAAAGAAATATGTACATTGGAAATGGACACTTAAAGGTTGAACAAAACTTAAGAGATACTAGGAACAGCCTAAAAAAATCTTGCACCTTAAATCAGATTCTGATTAGAGCTGGGTGAAAGTTGATACAAAGCCTAACGTGTAGGGGCTCTCAGGTGCCCGAGGCTCACCACCCTCCTACAGCAATCAATCTCTTCTTGATAAGAGGCCAAGAGGATAGGCCACGGGGTGTCACCTCTTCTGTTGCAAACTATCCACTGGATCAGAAGTAAGCCATGGAGTACTTTCAGTTACATTGCTTGCCATCTGTACCCAGTTCTGCCAGCTGGCCTTGCTTCCCTGCCTTGTCTGCACTTGGCTTGTATTTTCTTTCCCTTCCCAGGCTGGTGGGAGCCTAGGCACAAACAAGCCTCCAGGGGCACGGAGTTCATAATACAGAGCTGTTCTGCTCCTGGCAAAAACCAGCAGCATAGAAAGCAGCCATACGATGGTCTGGTTTTAGGCTATATTGATTAAGTTACAATCTCAGCAGGATGGGGAAGAGTTTGTTTGGTGAACACACCTGAATTTGCATCCAAAGCGCCTCTGGCAGGCTCTAGTGGGGCAGGGTTCAAGCACTTCAGGGGAAAATTTGCACAGCGTTACCCTTCGCCCTCTACAGGAAAGCACCATCGTTTCAGCTTGCTGCCCAGGTAATGAGTCCTCCCCGATCGGGAAGCTGAGACTGATGAGGCAGCTGTACTGGGGGAGGCAGTGAGAAAGAAGTACAGAAGGCAGATGACAACCCTCTTAAACCTAGTCCTTCTGCAGTGAAGGTGCTCTGATAAGACACGTCTTTATATTAACTGCCCCTCCATGCCTCACTCGCTTTTTCCTCCTGTTTCCGCCAGTCCTGACTGTTCTATCCTTTGCCTTCCTTTCCCCCCCCGCCACAGCGAAGCGATTCAGTGCACATCTCTTAAAATGGGACACCTGTGCCTAGGGCTGACTGCTCAGCCCCAGCCATCCCAGCCCCATCAGCATCTCCAGTGCTTGCTACCATGCAGCTGTGGCTACCTCCTCAGAGCCGTCACAGCCACTTGCTCTGGTACAAGTTCCTGTCCACTGCCTCAGATCCACTCAGGAATCCATTTGAATCTCATAAGGAAGAGTCCATGTGCCTCTTAACAGAGATTTTGTAATAAAAAAAGGCCATTAGGAAAAAAACCCAACCACCAAACACAAAACAAAAACCAACCCCAAAACAACAAANAAGCTTTGTCATTGTGGTCATTTCCCTTCATTAGCTGACAAAATACACCCAACTTCCCTGTACCTGAAAAGGCCTGCCCTAGTAAGTTATTTTCCCCCACTTGTCAGTGGATAGTGACAAATATTCCTTCCCTGCAGGGCTCTTCTCCACCCCTCATGGCTGCCAGCTGCTCTTTTTCCTGGGTGGACACCAAACTTGCCCACTCCGGCACTGCTGCTCAAAGGTGGGAGAGGGTTGATTGATTCCAATCAGGGCTGGAGCAGCCTCAGGGAATTCGACTCCTGCCCTTGCCTCTTCCCTCCCTCTCGCTCCTACTGAGATCTGCTCCCTTTGGCAGTGGCATGAGGAGCACAACATTTAACCTGAGCTGGAGGGGATGAGGTGAGCAAGAGGGAAACGGGGCCAGAACTGCCTTTGCTGGGGTCTGCGGCTCAAAGGTGACATCCCTGGAAAAGTTGGAGAACTGCTACCTGAATGGTTTCTGGACACAGGGATTCTATACCAGTGCTGTAATCGAGGTCAGCATACTCTAATCTATAGGGAGGGAAAGAAAAAGCCCTTTTTAAGGCTTTGATTTCTCTCCCCTCCACCCTCACACTCCCCAGGAGAGCCAATACCTGTGGTTTGTTGTAGCTTCTCCCACAGGCCCTGACTTCCTTTGCAGCGAGCTAGGAAGGTATTCCTGCCTCCGTGCACGTGGAGACATTCATTTGCACCGAGTGAAAAGATATTTGCTGTCTCTGATGGATTACTCCCCCAGAGACAGCAGTAACAGCACTCCTTCCTAATTGTTAAAGCAACCACGGCAATACCAGCTGGCTTTCTCAGGCTCGAGTCAGCCATGCAGCTCTGCTCCCTACACCCTCTGCAAATGACTGCGCGAAGAAAACAGTCTCATATGGCTGGTCCCCAGAGAGTGACAAACCTGCACCTTCATGCCATCACACAGCAGGGAGGGAGCTGGAAGTTATAAACATGTAGGTGGTTTCTACCATGAGCAAGAGAGAATGGGAAATGCCAGTCTGCCCCTAGTGTGATTAATCCTGCAGCTTAACCAGCATTTGCCTCATCCTAAACAGGAATGAGTTTTCTTTAATTAACATTGATTTCCATTAAAGCTGCTGCCCCAGATTAAATCTGAGAGCTCGTTCTCTGACTCCCTTGTCTCAGTGGAAGGGACCAGGTGCCATTTTAGGTGCTCAGTCTTTCTTAGAACTTGGCAGCAACTACTAAAGATCTTCCCAGGCAGCTAAGCTTTGAGAATCACAAAGCTGCCAGGTCTGTCAGTCTGGATCCAGTTTAGTGTCTTTAGTGCCCTCTCATGCCACTGAGGCAGATGTGACAAGACACAGCTGCATCAGGTGAAGTGCTTTCATCTGGGCTTTGGTCCCAGATCCTGTAACTGCTGTTGGGTCACAGGGGCTGTACCAGGAGTGGCCATATAACAGCAATGAATCAGATGTGATTAGAGATGCAGGAAATTGAGAGGTTGGAAGAGTATGCATGGGAAGAAAAATGCAGGAGGAAATGCAATATGTAAAGTAATACCCACATTCAGTTAGCAAGCACACTCCTAGTGAATTAAATGGAAATGAATCCGGGCCATTGCATATCTTGACCTATAATCTTGCAAAAGAGGAGGAGAATGAAGTTTGCATTGAGGGACGGGGGAAAGAAATGGTAAAACAGCATTTGGTCACACTTTGGACACTTGATGGAAATACTTCCTTCTGAATTACCAAAGCAAGAACACAGAGCAGCAAGAAACAATCACAAAATTAATGAGACTGAAGATTAAACCAATATGATTGAGGCAACAGCAACGGCTGGACAAGTCAGATGGCAATAGAACAAGTACCCCAGCTAACAGTAACAGAGCCTAGCCAAATGCTGCAAGTGGAAGACTTGTCAGTGCAGAATGTCTTGTATTATTAGAAACAGGGTTTTTACAAAGTATGAGAAAAAGAAAGCACAAGCTTTGCTTCTAACATTTTTTTTCCCTCTTTTCTAAGTGTAACAGAAAAATTGTTTCATTTTCACATGCATTGCCAGAGACGATCAGTAACACAAGCAGGAGAAGAATCATGAAAAAAAAAAAAAAAAGACCAGAAGGCACTGTGTGCACATTGTCTTTTTGCTGAGGAAATGAGCACTGCTTATAATGATGTCTTGACTATTTCCTGTTTGTAAGGCCATATGTTCAGTGGTCTCCAACTTGGAAAAATTTTCAATGGAGCAGATTTAAGATTTCCACGTCAAATGCCTACCTCGGTCAACTAATGGTTCAGGCAATGAAGTAAGAAGATACCTGAATAAAGTAGTTGGATTATGCTGTGGGCATAAACTCCCCTAAATGAGAGTCATAGAAAGTAACTGATCATTGAAAGAGGAGCCCGAAGAAGAAGCCACTCAGCTCCAGCATTTCTTACAGGGTGACAGAGCAGAGAGCACCACTTTGAATACAGCCACAACATTAATCACCGCTGCTGTTATATTGAGGTGTCTCTCTGACCTGCCTCTGTCTTAGTCACCTTAAAAGTCTCACCTCTCAGACTATCAGCTTCTCTGCAGCGTGTTTGTGCAGTGCCTCAGACAATGGGGCTTGACCCGCTTGACTTTGTGGTGCTATCACAAAAAAAGTTTAAAAATAAGGGTAGCTATTATGCTGAAGGCTTTTTTTTTTTTTCAGCTAACCCCCAAGCAGACAGAGGGCTAGTTATAGTCCTATGGTTGTACTGTGCATGTGTGAAGCAGCTGCTTGACTGCATGTCTATAAGTTCATCTTTCTGTTAGGGGGTAATCATTCACATCCAGATTTTCTTAACATTTCAGTTGGAGTTTTAGACACCTCATCTTCCAAAAGGAGGTAGGAGAGGCTGCTGCACAGTGGCAGACTCATCTTTGCTCTAGCATTTGTATCTGCATCATGGTTCACGAGGACAAACTTTTTTAGGGCAGTCATCTGAGATCTTTCTGGCCTTCTGTTTAGCTGAAGTATATTTAACAACCTAATATCCAAGCAGAGAAGCATTGAATTCAACACAGAAGGAAATCAGTAGGAATAAACGTGAGAAATTCTTTGTAATTTTCTACAAAATAATGGAAATCCGACACAATTAAAAATAATAATAATTAAAAAAACTCCCCAATCTTTCCTTCAGCAGCCTGTTGCCGTGGTGGGTTTTCTGTCACTTTCTAATGATAAACATGGTAGATTACGTTCCAGTGTAATACAGAGAATAATAAAAGTCTTTCAAATGCTTCATGTAATTAGGGGAGATGAGAGACAGGGAAGCTATATTTTGATGTGTCTTAGGCAATTGCCTGCCACGAATTAACTTAGTCTCTGCGCTCTTGTAACCTTAAAATCCTTTATCCTCACAACTTCTGTGAGGGCAGATAGTGTTGCTATCCCTGTTCCAAGGCTCCCTAAGGAGCAATGGTGCAAGGAGACAAGTTTCTCTGCACTACAGCAGTGGAACTGTGTGCCCATCCCTCTGCAGGGAAATGCTGCCCCTCTGACGGGGTCAATGCAAGTGACTGCATTTGGCCTGGCAGCTCTAGCACACTGTCATGGCAGGGCACCAGTGCCCTGCTGGAAGGGGCCAAAAGCTGGTGAGGGAGGTACCTGCAGTCTCTACTGCCAAGCCTGCCACTGATTCTGGCATTTCCAGAAGTGGAGCTGGAGAGGCAGGATTGCAACATGCTGCCTTAAGAAGCTCCATTCCCCATGGCCAGAGCTAGTGTCTCCCACTCCAGTCCCCATCAGCATCTCATTGAGCCTAGCAGGCTCTGACTATCACTCGAGTCAGCACGAGACAACAGCCTAAGTCCTTCTGTGGCCATGCACCCAAACGGCCTGGCTCAGCGTGACACAGCGAATCAGTGGCAGAGTGGGGACATCAACGCTGGTCTCCCAAAGGCAAAGCAAGTGTGCTCGTGAATACTTGGTTACCCCTCTCTTTGCATTTTGCTATCTGATCCCCACCGGGTTAAAGTCATGGCAAACGAGTACTCAAAGCTACCCAAAAATATCTGCTTATCGCTGTAAAGAAATAAAACACCAAGATCCATTCTGCATTCTTCTGTAATAGCTCAGTGCTGAACTCTGCTCCCTCTCAGTCAGTGTAAGCAAATGGATTTACCCTGGCTTGCTTAATCAAGGCGGGCCCTAGGTCAGGGTCAGATGCGAATCTAAATACAGAATTTCAGGCCTGCTTCAGTTCATTTGAGCTGGCTGATCTATTTCAGTGTTTCAGAATAAGTTAGTCTTCTTGGTGCCAGTAGGAAAGGAAATAGCTTTGAAACATTTCCTCCCTTTATGTAAATAAGCAGCAGCTGATGGAAGCAGCATGACTGCAACTCTGTTTTATTTCATTACATATAATATATGCCCCTGCTGGTTATTCTGAGTATACATAGTACTACATGCATGTAGCGTAGGAGAATCTATGATTATTAGTCCCAGATATCTGCTTTGCTTAGTGTTAAGTCACTTACTTATATTACCTGGGTATTTGCTTGAATAAAGATGTGAATTAATTTGGCTTCATTCATTCTCCATTTACTTATCAATGTTCTAGAAAATGAATGTTTACACAGACACAATACATTTTAAAGTAACTTATCCAAGTGAATCCAGACCCAGGACAAATACCTGAACTCCATGATAAACCAAAATGGAACAGAATTACCCTTGGATCACCATGTCACATCAACTCCACTCCCTCCAAAGTTCAGAGAGCTGACAAACCACCTGAAGATCAGGAATCATACTAGAAGAATAGTTGCCAAAGAAATTTAAAAAAAAAAAAAAAATCATACTTTACTTCCTCCATGATTTTCCTCAAGAGGACTACTTACTCAATTTGTGGAGAAGAAAGCAAGAATTGCCAGTTCAGCTAGTCATTTTAAGCTCAGCAGTCAGCTTATTAATGACATAATTCATATCAGAACTATTTTCTACAGCAGATAGGAAGAAAACAGTTGGCTTATGTAGAAGACAAGATTTGCCTTAATAAGAAACTAATTGTGTAACTACACTAAACTACATACTGAAATCTTCCCTGTAAACCATTCACTTATACTTTCTAGAAGTTAATAACTCTCTCTGAAAATATATGTTACAATTGCATTCAAGTGCAGTTTATGTTTTTTTATATTGGTTACATATGCAATTAAAAAAAAAAAAAGTAGATCAATGTCTCATTTCACTTGGTCACAGAGCACCTATGAGGTAGGTGAACATTTCCATACTTATATGCTGTGAAGGTTCCTTTTCCTTTTCCCAGTTCGTCATTATGCTGATTCAAGAGGCTCAGACTCACTTTGCCAAAACCACCCCATAGGTCCCAGAAGATGAAGAGCTGCAGTGACTGCTACTTCAAGCTGGCGGTCTATCAGCAAGATAACTTAAGTCCCTTTCCCAGTCACACATGACAGTTATTTAATTAATCTCTCCTCTTTCCCAAGAATTACCCAGCTCATTCAAAAAAAGGCCATTTTGCTTGTGGTTGCCACAAGCCACAAGCAAACCACAATTAATCTCAGTTTCCACAGCACTGGTTCTCCCCCACCCCCAGGAAAAGGTCAAGGTAGGAAATATAACCAGGAAACTGTTGGCAGCGTGTTCCAGCTGCTAGGTCACTGAGCTGCATAGGCCATGCTAACTGACTTCTCCCGTGATAAATAATTGTTTGGAGGTGTCACTGCAACAACAATCTACACTTAAGGCATAGCTTGCTGCAGAGATGATTTATTCTTTGAGAATCACCTTGTTATTATTGCAATTAAGTTGTTCCTACCCTACAAACACAGTAGTAGTTGAAGACTTTTTGCTAGCATTTCTGTAGGCAATCTCAGCATAACAAAAGCACGTTATTTAAGAGCTGTATGTTTCCATCAAAGACTTTAATCTCCTGAAAATGGGTTTCCAGAGCGTACTTCCAGCACAGCTTTCTTTCACCAGAGAGTTGCTAGGGGAAATAAAATACCTTTGCAGGTAAGGCAGTAGTTATTCACAGGACCTGACAATTGCTTCTGTTAGAGCAAAGCATTTGCAAATTTGAGTCAAATAAAACAATATAGAGTAGAGAAAGAAATTAAGAAAAAAATTCCAAATACAAAATAAATGAATAAATAAAAGAGTCCCAAGGGGACTTAGCAGAGCCAGGACATGAAAACACAGGCTATCTCACAACTGGCCACAGCTCAGAGACGGGCTTGTTCCATTCCTTTCCCCAGCTCTGCTCTACCACTTGCCTGTTGCTACTGTAAACCAGGTCCCAAAGCTGAGCCAGGGAAAAATCCATTCCTCCTCTTCTGTGGAGCTGGGGTCTCCACCAGCTTTGCTACCTGAATTTAGTTTCTCTGTGGCCAGATGAATGCCAGAGCTGGTATAAGGAAAGCCACAGGACCACACAGGGGTTGGGGGAAGAACACCCCCTTCCCTAGCTGGCGGCTATTAAACCAAAGTCCAATAAGAAACTGTGCCCTGACAGTTCCTCACACATTCCCACCTTTCCCTCCCAGCCAGGGCCCTCCTCAAATACCTTAGCCAGGAATTGGGGTCAGCTGGCTACAAGCACTTTCCCAGCTGCTTGTACAGGTCTTTAGTGATGTTCTTTCATGTCTATCTCCTTACGTGCATTATTTGCACAGTCCTAATCACGAAATTATGCCCTTGTACATGATGACAACCTTTTTTTTTTTTGGTAAGATTAAGAGGCTACTTGTGCATGGATGTTCCCTAATACGATGACAGCCAGATTCTAGTGTCTGAAAGAAATAATGTGGCGGCCCTACAGCAAGCTCTTTGGCAGGGGCAGCCAACCTACCCCAGATACCTGCCAGACTTCTCATCCAGCCAAGAGCTACCAGAGATACAGCACTTATTTACGGGACATGTTCGCAGCCAGGGAACAACCAGCAGGTTACACTGCAAGATGACACTGAAACGGGCACATAGCTGGAGTCTGCAGCAATGTGCAAACAAAAGCCCAGAGCTGCCAACTCCTGCTTGTCTTGGGGAAGTGAAATTTCCCAGCAATATTTATGCATGTACAGTCTCTGTGGTGGTCATGGGATATGGCTGGGGTGTAAGAGCCACACTTTACCTGCCTGAATGCAGCCCGAGTCTTGCTGCAGAGCTGCTCTGCTGGGGGCTGACCTGTTTTCCCCACTTGGGGAGCACGAATAACTAAGTAGTCCTAGCCTCTTCCAGGTGCACAAAGATCACCTCAGCTCCAGGGTCTCAGCCTCTCCTCTGTTGCTTTCTAAACGTATGATCCCTTCCTTGGCTGTCTGATGTAGCTCTATAAAACAGAGAAATAGGTGCTACACTTCTATATCACAGGAATGCTGGTTATTGAGGTTAACTAATGTTTATGAGGTATTTTGAGACGAGGTGTGATATATGTATGTCTGATTATTTTAATAGTCTTTCACATAATACTAATATTGCTATTTACTAACATTATTTTTCCTAGGTTATTTTCAGCAGGATTTTCAATATGTAATTTATTCTCCCTTTGCCTATTTAAATTGCACCCACTGAAAAGGCTGAGGGCTCAATAAGAAATTTGAATATTACCAGTGTATTTTATGAGTTGGCAGATTTGACATCCATGAATTAGTGCAGTGCTTTGTATTACAGTCTACAAGAGAGGGCTGTGATCTTGTCAGATCTCATAAACTAAACAAGATCGATTCTTGGATGGAAAACTTAGAAGAACACCCACGTACTATGTGAAGTAATATTTCACCTTCTGACTCATCCCTCTTACCCCTGAGTCATTTCAATAGCAGGAGTTCAGCTAGGTGTTTGGGGTTCTTTGCTAATAGTTATTATACTTACTACAGTTTTTACCATTCAAAATATGTTCAAATGGGGTCCTTCCCATCTGTGGTCATTAAAGACCTCATAATTATTACCCCACAAGAACAAAACTATATATGTAGGTATTTTGCACAGGTAGGAGGCTAGCAGGAAATCCTGCCGGCAATTTCATTTGGATTCATTATTTTTGCCCTTTGGCTGCCTGGAACGATGACAAACTGCCACAGGTTTTATTTCTCCCAGATGCTTGTGAATAATCGCTGTTACAAGAGAACCAAATGCTGACCATCAGCAGACTCTTGCAGTTTCTAGAGAATGCGGAGAGGAGTGGCAGGTACTTGACATAGCTCCGAGTTTGGCCCCAAAGGATTTTGAGTTTTGGACACAGCTGAGCACTACTCATGTAACACTTGGAGCACCTTTTCCTCCAGCTCGGTGCATTAAGATCAGGAGAATGGGCTGCCAGCAATACATGTTTGCATACCTAAATGAGTCCTGAAGCATGCGGTCTTTGGGCACTCTGCACATGCTCCTGGCATCTCCTGGGTTTGAAGGGCTGTTGCATTCTGAGAGGGGGCTGAATCCTTGGGCCCCCTGCTATTATCACAGCTTCATAATTCGGCTTGAGCTGCTGAATTTCAACATGTGCAATTTTGTGTCTGGATCTCAAAGCCCTCCATGCAACACTCACTTGTACCTGGAATCTGGATTTAAGGATCATCTTTATTTTTCCATGTTACTAGTTTAAAGAGCCCCAGTCACCTTTCTTGCTTTGCAAGAAATTATTTTGCATAATTTGGCCACAAATATGACTTGTTATTGGTTTAGCAAGACAAATGCTAGCCTCCTCTTCAGTGTCTCTATAAGCCACAAGAGACATGCTCTTCTCAGTCCATTCAATGCTTTGATGGGAAGAATTACATTTTTCCTGTACAGAGCCATTTAGAATTTATTTTTAATTCGTATGTATGGCACAGTTTTGTCTGGGGAGCCTGCTACTGCAGCTCTTATAATTTAATATTTCAGGAAGATTAGGATAAAAAATGGTTTGGAGAAACTCTATGACAGCTTCATTACTTAGTTCTCTTTCTATCTGTGAAAGTTAACCCAGGCTTCTTACTTCCCCCATAGATACAATAGCTTTTTGTTGTTGTTTCTGACTCTATCAGTGATTTTCCCTCAGTGACTTGCTACTTCCTTCAGTGACAGGTACTTGACCTATTTCAGGTGTGAGAGCGTATGAGCAGAAATATAAAATGTACGATATTTCTGCAGGAAAAATTGGTGATCAAACACACGCTTGCTATAGTGACTGCTTATTTATCATACTTTCCTTGAAGAGCCTCGAAAGTGTTATCAGTGGAAAGCCTGAGAAAGCTGTGTTTTCAAAAACTTGTGAGACTGAGAAAACATAATTGCTTTGTTACATAAGAATAGTTTGTTGCAGCTTCTGTTACCTTGCTGTCTAACAGACAATGCTTGTGGTTTTAGCTTCTCAGCTCAGCTGTGGCACTGTAAATTGTTCATCAAGATTTTTTTTACTGCCTTTTGTACTCATCTGACATGAATGGTATCATCAGATGAACGCTTAGTATCACACTAAAGCAGCTTAAAAAGTTATCGTGCCTGAACCAAAGATCCCCATTGCACTGCAACAAACACAGTAATCAGCTGCATGCACACACATACTCAGGTCCAGCAGGGCGTAAAATGAGTACAGGTAAATCACTTTCAGCAGGTCACTACGGAAATTAGGAGTGTGATGAACAGTTATTGCTAGAAGAAGCTGGGAGCAGGGACAGTAACTTTCCATCCACCTGATCACAGCCAAATGATGCCCCTTTCAGAAAAATGGGGTGTTGGGACTGGCACAAAGGAAGTCTGGATCTTTCAGGTATAGCTCACAGGTTTATACCAAAATTTGGTCTTAAACTGTCTGGGACAAGGAACTCTTCCTAGCCTCTATCCTGTGTATGTACTTAGTAGAAGGAGCCGCAGTCTTAGCCGGTCCTTAGAGATTAATAGAATAATAGTAATGTTGTGACTTTTAAAGATCTGTTGGTCCCAAGCTGAGAAAAAGAAATTGCCAGCTCACAGCCCATCTCCATGAGTCTGGAATATGAAATAACAATGATGATTGCTCACCATCAGTTCAGCAACTAGTATGAAAAGGCTGGAAGATCTCAGTCCAGTTCTTATCAGATGTCTATCCATAGCATCTGTATCCATCATGGGTGTACTCACTTGTGTACAGTCAGCTGTGGGGAGAAGGCAAAATTAAACACAGGGACTGCCTACACATTGTTTTTGCACATCTGTAAGTCCCTCCTTGGAGTGGCAACCTCATTTTCAAAATGCCTATATGCCCGTGTCCTGCTGACACGATGAAGAGCATTGCAGTAATTTGGCTCAAACATGGGCCACAGAGGAGATTGTTCTGGGGCCCCCACTGGTATGTACTACACCCCTTTAATTATGCCCATGAGAAGGCGCGAACAGGGAAAGCTCTGTAATAAATTATTCCTGTTCTAACGATCTACTAACACCACAGCTGAGAATTTTTCTGCCGAATGCTTTCTTCCACTCCAGTTATCTGTTCCTTTGCTCTGTGAGCTGTACCAAACTTTCAACTTTACTTTAAAAAGTCAAACAACCTTGTACTGCAATTCGTAGTTTGTTTAGGGGTCTGCAGTCAGAGCTTCACCAGTCTGTCAACCTACCACAAATTGTTAAGTTGCCTCAGTGTTTCTATGGAAACAGAAAAACAGCCGTTAGTTTTAAAATATACAATAGGATATACTTTCCAGATGAGTTACTTCGTATTTGATTAGGCTTTCGCTTTTCTCACCTGCACTACAAGGTTTTGATTGCCTCTGATCTTGCTGGATGTAGTGACCTGGATCAAGCTGGTATCGGACCTTCTACACAGACTTTATGCAGACAAGGGATCTACAGAAAAACTCTGTACTGGGAGGTCTGCTCATAAACACACACATACTTTTGCCTGGACTAGTTTCACAGGCAGTTGAGATTCCCAGCTTCAGTATTCCAGCCCTGGGGAGATCAGCAGTCCTGTGCAGAGGCTCTTGGGGGACCTGCTTCTGTTCTTGCTGGAAATACTGTGAGGGCAGCTGGTGTTGTAGTCCCTTGTCGCACATTATGGCTGGCCTGGAGGTGTGTGCAGCGGAGGAGAAATGGTTCATCTTTGCCTGATGAGAGAATAAGAAACACAGGAGAGCCAAGGGGTGGTAAGGGAAGAACGTGAGAAAATTGGCAACGTATCCTGTATCTGAACAAGAAGGGCAGCCTATATTTGACCAGGAAGAGGTAGTCATAAACTGTGGGAAGTGACAAGATGGAGAACAGATGGGAACCACTACTATCCTTGAGTTAGACTAGGTGGAGAGCCCAGACAGCGTTTCTCCTTTGAGCACTCCATGAGCATCTGTAACAACAGACACATCTCGTGATCTACAAAGCCACCCATACCCTTTTCTTCTCCTCAAATACCAAATAGGACTCTGTTAGTCTTAGAAAATATACTGAGACAGTAAGACTGGAAGTTCCTGAGTTACTAGTAACTGAAGGCTGGAGATGTATTCTGAAAAAGAATCACAATTAATTTTCCTTGTTCTTATACTCACCCCTAGGCATCCTTTCTTGGCCACTGACCAAGGACAGGATGCTGAGCCAGATGGACCTTTACTCTGAGCAAGTATGGCCTTTCTGATGTTCCTGTGTAAAGTACGACAAACTGGCAGTTACAGAAAGCAGTAGAACATTTTAATTTCCTTCTGACAAAAAGGTCAGTTTAATATCCATTATATTAGTCCTTAAAATTCCTGATACATACTCCTGTTTTTGTAATAAAACCAATACTCATTCAAAGCAAAAATACTCACAAGCATGCTATTTACTAGCTCCTCGTTCAGTTATTGCTTCTAGATTTTCTTCTAGTTTTTCAGATTAAAATCACAAGAAAAGGTATAACTGGTATTGCAATGAGAAGTGACTGACTAGAAGAGCAATTCCTACCAACCTCACTGTGAAGACTTTGGAGAGCAGCCTGGAACTTGGATTGTACAGGCTTATTGGGAACACAGCTTGTCTTCCTCTGAGCGCTCTGTGAAGGTATCAAAGCACAGACATACATGTTTACCATTGCAATTGCACGCAGTACCTGACAGGGAAATAGCATCAGTGGCTGCTGTCTAATCTACCTCTCAAAATTGCTGTGCCTTCAATAAATGCGATATTTGCAATGCAGTTCCCATGTGGCTTCCGGTGAGCTCACCATTTTTTTATTATCTGTCCTAAAGCATTACATGGTATTGCTATACTCAATTAAACAAGAGTGAAATGATCCCTATGTGCTACTCACTGACTTTATCTGGTAATCAATACTCCTCGAGCACGTTTTAATCTTTGAGTGAAAAGTCTTGTAGCACCCAAATGGAAATGTGTTTGTCACGTTAATCTGTCTGACAGCAGTGTGATAGGGGAATACTGATTTGAAAGGACAAGTAAGAGTAAATTGTCTCAAGGAACAGGCCAAGCAAAGAAATGACGTGACAAGGCACAAAAAGCCAATAGTGTGATTCCAACTGAGTGATGAATTTGGCCTGCTCAATGATGTCAACATGATTTTGTTGCCATTAGTAAGGAAATTCAGGTTGATTTTCACAGTCTAGGATTGCTGAAGCCCTCAGTATACAATTTTTGAACATTAATGGTACAGACTTTTTTTCTACAACAGTACTATGTAATTAAAAGCTGCCACTTGAAGCTTATTAATCTTCTTGGCATCTTTTGAAAGAGTTTTGTGGATTTTTAAGTCACTTTTTTGGGACAACACATACCAACTTACATCCTCATTATTCTCTTGAAAGAAAATAAATAATAGCAAGTACCTGACAAGGACAACTACCCAAGTCCAGAAAAGACTAAAAATTGCCTGCTTGGAAGGGTGACGGTTCTTGGCACAGAACAATACAAGGTAAACTGCAGACTGTCCACCTTAAGGAATAGTACAAATACACCCTCCCTCTCATCTTTGGGTTCATTAATTTCATAAGCAGGTGGGACAATGTTGTTATAAATTATGTACTAAGACTTAAGTACAAACACACTTGATACAAGCCAAAACAAATGCTGTGAGTCACTGAACCCACACTGGTGGCTGCGTATCAGTGAGAACAAATGCATCGTCCTGTGTTTACACTGAGGACATGAAGGGAAGGAAGTTTGATTTGAAAGTTACAGCAGTGACTGAGTGTCAAAAACCTGAGGCTGGGGCTCATCTCCACCCAATGCATCAATTTCTCTGTCCTTTCAGCTGGAAGTGCACACTGAATCACATTTCTTGCAGTAAATGATTCAATAGCTGCTGGTCCCTTGGCCTTAGTTCAACTGGCTGAGAAATCCACATTTGAGCTTACTGAGTAAGCTGTTGGAGCTGGGTGCTGGGATTGCTCAGAGAATACCTTCTCTGAGGGATAAACACCAACTTGTATGCGTTTGTGTATATAGATGCTTTAGGTAGAACTCGCTGCATGGCCTGCAATTAAGATGTCTCTTTACTTTTGATGTCTTGTAACTTGGACACATTTCAGTGACACGGGTCAATCTTTTCTCTGTTGGATGAGTTTGAATTGGTTTTGAAAGTTCATCCAAAATGGAAAGATATTGAAGAAAAACGTATTATTGATGTCCAAATTAACAGACCTTTCTTTTACTCCTGAAAAGTTGTTGCACATCCCTGTGACAGGGCTGTCACATCAAAAAGAGAATATAGCTGAAATATAGTATTTACAGCAGTAAAAGCAAAATCCTCATTAACTCCAAAGGGAAAAGCATTTCATTGAACAAGTAAAATGTACTGCTTTGTGGTAGTGCAATCTTGTTTTTCTTAACAAAGGAACTAATACTAAATTACTTGGACTCACCTCTACTCTTTTCACCTAAACACAGATACTCCTCAAGCAGTTTCCTCGGGATGGTTCAGTAGAACCATTCATTGCTTTCCAGGTGAAAAACAAAACACAAAGCTTTAAACAGGGTTGGGGTCTTGGGGTGCTTTTGGAAAGACACTTTTGATAATGTGTGAAATTTCATTTCAATGAAATAAAAACCCAGCTGATAATGTTAAAAACGGACCATGGTCACACAAATATTTTCAAACCAATTTGGAATAACATGAAAACGTCACAAGGCCATTTTAATTTTGAAGCAGTTCAAATTTCTTCTTTGCTTAAAAACACCGACCGTTTTTTAAGTTTCATTCAGCTTGTGTGTAAGTCCACTCCTGCAGAAAGCTACATCGTCTCGCAAATCTACGCAGAGGAAGCTTTGAGCACAGATTTCCCTTACATTAGGAGGACAAACCTGATTCTTCTGCAGAAACCAACAAAACCCCCTCCATGTTA